>APFE031113988.1:63141-90675 GCA_000404065.3 Pinus taeda
TAGCAACCTGCACGAATTTATATTTTTATTTATAACTATCATAAATACATTTTCTTGAAAATGAGGCCGAATGGAAGATTATAACTCCTAATTTCAAGGGCTAAATTTACTTTTTTTACCCTCTCCCTTAAAATAAGGTGGGCTAACCTCCATACCTAACATTTTTATAAAATAAATTTGAGGCAATTTGTAACAATGTACTATGATACAACATATTCACCTAACAAAAATATAAAACCCCTTAATTTGGCCCAAGGGTGAAAATTCACCCCTAAAATTTTCCATGTTCATATTATTTATATATTTTTTATTCGTAACAATTTTCCATGTTTATATTATTTATAAATTTTTTATTTGTAACATTCCGCGCTGATCTATCATCAATTAAGAAGTCCAAAGGTTCATCCCCATTTAGTAATTGACAAGAAACAAGGTTTCACTCATTGTGGAACATTCACTGCGCACAAGTGCTACCCAACCTGGTCGCTGCGCAAAATATCTTGTTTTAGTCATTCGCTGCGCAAAATACCTTGTTTTAGTCATCATTTTGAAACAATGTTTCTGACCACATGGAGCCGAATTTAAAAAAAATAAAAAAAGGTTTTACCAAGAACAAACTAAATAGAAATAACTGCCTTCAGATATTGTACAGGTATCATATATTAGGATATTCGAATGCATATTTAAGGCCTATTTTTTGGACTGTGTAATTTCCTATTTTAGTCATGATTTTGGGGAATCATTTCCAAGGATTTGGGGAAGAATTTGAAGAAAATGAGAGAGTTTTATATCCAATACAAGTTCATATACGAAAAGAATCCTCATTTTTTACATAGGTGTTACTATTGGGGAGGTACACGTGTCACCTGGAGACCCTTTTTCGCAATTTCTGCTAACAAAATTCTGTAATTTTTGGAATTCGGTTTGTGAATGAGGAGAATTATGTATACATTCTTGCAGTTTTGGATGTTATTGGTATATCACAAAACCGTAGATTATTTTCTAACTCACTTTTGTTTGGTTTGAGGTGGGAAGACATGGTGCAACCACAAATTCAAAATTATGCTATACACATGGTGCACACAAGTGGAATGGATATTTTGAGGTTGCTAGTTGTCATAGAATTTATGGAAGGGTCCATTTCCTACTCAAATGTATAATCAATTCCCATTCATCTCCCAGTTATCCATTCCTTTTCTATTTTTAGTCATAAGTTTCAATGTCAACATAATATTTTCTGAGATAGGATTTTCATTTAGCTAGGACGAATAGATAAGAATAAAGTAGTTTTTTTTGGTTTTCCTAAAAGACCGAGGCACTATTTTGAATTGCTTTGTCTAATTTTTGATGAAAAACAATGGGTTTCTGATTTTGTGGGTTTCAATCCATTATAAATGGATAGCTCATACATTGAATCTGGTCATGGAATATCTTTATAATATAAGTCTATTTAATATCATGAAATACAATGTAGAAAGGGTTGGTTGGTTAGGAATCGAACTAGGCCTGGTGTATGTGATACTTTTGGAATAATAAAAAACTCAGTGCAAGGTTTTGTCATCAGTTTCATAGATTCTTGTGTTATTTTCTTTCAAGCTATTCTTTTTCTCCTGTGCAATTGTTATCTTAAATATCTTACTTCAACCTGGTTTTAAATGTGTATTGAACAATATTCTAGAATTTGTCCTAGATGCTCTAGATGATTTTGGATTATTTTTCATGTATGATGGAATTCTTCATTGCTTTGTCATCATTATTCTTCTAAATAACCAGTCAAGAAATCCTGTAATAGAATTCTAATGTGCTATGTTGCATTTGACTGGATATTTATATGTTTCCCTCATTCTTCACTATACTACAATCGATAATTGACTTTGAATATGCACCTACCTTGCCTCTGTTATCTAGATGCCTCATGCATGCCCTGATGTTCTATGATCTTATACTTTGGTGGCCCTCTCTCCCAACAATTTTCCTTAAACCTTATGTCATATACCTTCCGAGCTTAATAACTAGTCTAAAATCCATATCCTATCAGCATTTGATTGATAGTTGATCCACCAAGAGATCCCTCTCCAAGGTTAGGGGGAATGGACCTTAACCTACAAGTGGTATGTGGTTACCTCTCAGATTTGTCTCCTCAGCCTAAGGAAATTTACATAGAGCTAACATTCTAGCTTTGTTGTCGGGGAACGAATGCAATTTTTAATCTTCTTTGGGAAAGACTATCAAGTTGCAAATCTGGTTGTTGATGGTGAACAACAAATAAACACAGAAAGGTTGAATCATTCACCTGGTGACTATGATTTCAAAGTATCTAGAAGATCAAACATTCACAGTGACTCCACTGGTCAAAGGTCATTAATTTTGGTTCATTGTTTTCAATATGCATTCAAGAACAAATGCCAAGTATGGACTTATGGAAAAATCTTATATTCCTCATTTTCCAAATTGTATGCCTCATGTTGATTGGTTAAACTATCTTCCATTATTTAGAGATAAAAAAGGAGATGATGTTGCTTTACATTTCAAGTTTCATTTTCATGTACATAAGCTTGGGGTTAAGTTTGTTGAGGACTACTTAATGAAAAATTTCATGATAACTTTAGAAGACAAAGCTATATCTTGGTATGAATGCTTGCCACCTGACAGTTTATGTTCTCTTGTAGATTTTTGCACAATCTTTTACGAGAATTTTAAGGAATTTTCTCCTCCCCCGCCTCTGGCTGAAATATGTTGTGCGCGTTTTGACGTTTTCTTCCAATATAAGGAAAATATTTATGGGGATGAAGAATGTATGGATGATGAAATTAAGGAAGCCCCTTTTGAATTTAATCCCAATGTCAAGAACAGAAAACAAAAGAGGTTTTTTGCCCAAATATTCATGAATATTCCTAGTAGGCAACGATTTATATAGTTGAAGATGAAGCTCATCAGACAAAGGTTGACGAAGAAATGCAATCGGTTTTTCCTCTTGAGCCTGATCAACGTATTCAGCAGACTGTTAATGATGAAGAAGAGGAGATCAGTGAAAAAGAAGGGGTTGTTTTAGAGCCTCTTTCAGATAAAGATCTACCTCTAGGTTTAGAAAATGAAGAGTTTGTTGAATAAGATTAGGCTATCCTAGATCTTATGGATTTGCACATTATGGTTGTGGGTAAGGTGTTTGCCTCAATTGAAGAGGGAAAGATTAATGAACTGAATGCTCCCATTTCTATATAACAGGGTCGTCTTACCGATCATCAAGTGAAGGTAACTATTTATGTTTTTCAAGATTCTTGTGCTCGCCTCTTGGGACCATTGAAAGAAGCGTTTTTTCATCCCATGGCCAGTTTGTTGCATGATTTATTGAAGCTTGTACTCTTTATCGATGGTGGTTTTCAGAATCAACTGAATTTTTAGTTTCCACTCTCTTTCTTCTTCTGTCTGCTTAAGGAATCTATGAGAATAACTCAGTCAAGTAGCCATTTTCTTGACTGCGTACATCGGAGAGAAGAGATCACATAGCCTATATACTTTTAGCATGTGTAGATAATTTATTCAAGCTTGTACTCTTTATCGGTGTTGGTTTTCAGAATCAATTGAATTTTGATTTTCCACTCTCTTTCTCTTCTGTTTGCTCAAGGAATTTATGAGAATAACTCAGTCAAGTAGTCATTTTCTTGATTGGCTACATTGGAGAGAAGAGATCACATAGCCTATATACTTTCAGCATGTGTAGACAACCATCATCAATGTTTGAAGCTCGGTGATAATGCCTTAAGACTTTGGTGATGTGTTGTCGAATTTATGATTTATTTTAAATTTTCCAGCTTTGTTATCAGTTAGTCAGTCGGTTTTTATTTATTTATTTATTTATTTTATTTTTTTATATTTGACTCCATTACCCAATGGTATTAATGGGCTACTAGTCTGTGATTTATGTTCTTAGCACCTCGCCAAGAGGATTCCATTCGCACTCGAGCTAATGTTAGGGTCATTAGTTTTCATCGTAAAATGTATTTTCTATATCCTTTAATTTTTAGTTTTTGAATAAGTCGAGCATATGACCATTGTTGTTGTGATAACATCAAAGGTCATTGTCTGACACCATCAAATTTTTGTCATAAAGGGTTCACCAAAGGCATGAAAGAGTGTCAATTCGATGGGATTCATGGTCGCACATATTTGTACATTCAAGTCAAAAGGGTTATGTGTTAGTCATCTTTCTATCAAAATCGTTTAATTGAGTTTATTACAGTGATAGTTTTGATGGTCAAGGTATATGGTCCTTAAGAATATCCTACATCTTATTCCCTATTCTTCTCTACCGTTGCTTCCCTATTTTTACAACCCAATTCCCCATAATACCAATACCATTTCCCATACTTATATTATGACTTGAACCTCATGTATAACATGTGATTTCCCATGCTTTTATACATATACCAAATTAGGTGGAGCACTCTAACTCATCCGTTCAAATAATCATTGCGCTACAGGACAAGACAAGAGGTAATTCAAATCGGAATGTCGCCTTAATCTTATGCACAGTACCTTCATGCTAGTTCTATGCTAATTTACCATCAATTCAGACAACCACATGTTGATTCCGAGTTAGTAATTGAAGGGAAACAAGGTTGCACTCACTGTGGAAAATTTGTTGTGCATGAGTGCTACCCAACCCGGTCACTGTTTGGCTAATTTAATATATTTAAATTGTCAACCAGGGTGCATAGACTGATGAAGTACAGATGCACTATATGTGATAGAATTTATTCCTTATGTCGTTATGTTCCTGTTAGGGTCTAAATTTAAGATTAGTATGGAGATTGTGTCGTTGATTATATTAATGTCTCGATCAACGAATTTCTTAAGATTTAGTTTCTATTGAATTAGTTTATGGATGATATGAGGGTGCTTCTAACTTCTACTTGTGCTAGATTATTTTGGGATTTTTGTCTTGAGTATTTAGGCTCCAGCTCTAATTCACTAAGCACAAGAGAAATCTATTCTATTAAACTAAAAAGAATTATTGTCTGAATTCAATTATTTAAGAAGAAGGTTCTCACACTTTTACTTACTCAATCTAATTGAAACAAGATATTGTAAATAACATCTACACTTATGGAATAAACACAATTCGACTATTCTAGATAAAAAGAAAATGAAAGAACCATGTTGTACTAGGTAGAAAGAAATTCAAATAGCAAGTTAATCTAGGTATAAAGCAGATGAAAGTACTCATGCATATAACGATTCACTGGTGGACTCATCGTACTGCATTTCTCACACAAAAACAAAGTATTCAAAGGAAAGAAAAGAAATCGAATTTCATTTGGTTAAAGACCAGTCACTATAGTAGGGGCCCTCCACAGATTAGTCCATAATCTCCAATCAATGCAACACATACACCCAAAACGAATTCTATTGCTTGTAAACGAAATTTAACAAACTGTATCATAATTACATCATCTGGCGTGCACCAAATAACTGTGCAGCCATACTTTTTATAATAAGTCTTTAGCATAACAGCCATGAGTAATTTAAGCCTAGATATATTTATTCTAACTAACTATATCGCTAAACCTTCAATTTGATATTCCGAAAGCAAATTGATAAGGTTTTGATGAAACTTAGATTTCGTTCTGACGACGATCTTGCAGTTGACTTTGGGGTTTGACTCTGATATCTTGCACTCAATTTGATGAACTGGTTCAAGGGGATAGGAAGGGATCCATGCTGGGACCATTTCCTATCCATCCATATACTTCGTCGCTAACCTGGGGCTTCTGAACCTTGCAAACAATGGAGACAACTGTAGAAATATGGATTAGTTGTAGAAACAGACCAATTCTGTAGCCAATTGCATTCTTTAACAAAACAATAAGGTATATAATCAAACATGAAGAAGAAGAAATATTATTACTTACTTTTATCAAAACCTGGTGGATGTGGCATTATTTAGGTGGCAAATGTAGGAAAAGAGAGGAAACATAGGAAAAAAGGGGTGTCATGGTAAGACAATCTTTGGACTCTACATTCCCCCAGACTGGAGGTTTTGTATGTCCTCATACACTTCATCCTTGTTAGTCACTTGTGTCTTCTTTTCATCACCTCCAAGTTTCATTGTTTTCCTCTTTTTGGAAGCTACTGAAATCCTAGGTTTTCTCATGAGAATTTTATATTTTAAGCTGATAATCTCTCTTTCCATCATCTTGTTTTCCTTCTTCATCCTTTTATTCTTTCTATACCACAAGCTCAAATGGAGGATGAGATTGTCACTTTTTGCAATCTAGATCTCACTTTGTGTCTTCAATGCTTGATTCTCATTCTTGAGATACCTGTTCAACATTTCTAATTCAAAATCTCCTGCTTTAAAATGCTTGTGGCTGATCGTTCATGTGGTTCATTTAATTGGTTGCTCCCTTCTCGAGGACTCTGAATTGTTTCCTTGGTTGTTATCTCCTTTCTTTCCAATGACTCTATATAGTCATATATCTTCTTCTGGATAGGGTTAATACCCCGAATATGCACTGGGCTTCTCAAAGGTGAGATGCAAGGTGGTGATAGCCTCGATGATGATTCTAGTTACCCTTTTGGAAGACTTTCAGGTTTTCTGTCGACTCGTTTTCCTCGATATCAATGTACTATGTAGCTTTGGGGATTTTCTATTGGACTGTGCTCAACCTTCTGCTCCTTCTCATTCCTAAGGTTTGTGATCCTTGAGCCTTCTTTCTTTTAGTTTCTAAGTTTTCTTCTTGAGGAAGGGTCCTGATTTGTGGTATTTCTTTTTCTCCTTTTTTAAATTTCTTCCTTTTAAGATTCCCCTTCTTCATTCTCTATAATATGTCTACTATGGGAAACTCTTCTTCTGATAACTCTGGGTGAGTCCGGAGTTCCTACTCTTTTACCCCTTCTATGGTTCTCTTCCTTCCTCTGGGGGTTCTACTACTACTGGCTTTCTCTTGGGATCTTTCATCAAAATGGTTCCTAACCAGGAAACTCTCCCAATTATCCCCTATACTCTGAAGATGGAACTCAACTAATTATTTTATCAGGCCATGATGGTACATGGTGTTTTCTATACACTGAATTTTCTTTTGAATGTTTGTAGACATTTTCTTAAGACTGTTTAAGAGAAAGTAAGGAAGGTTCATCTAGTGATCTTCAAGAAAATAAATCATCATTATAACATGGTAAAAATATATATACCCGAACCTACCCTCACACGTGACAAATTTTTGAAGTATAAGCAATAAATTTCTCCATTTTCTATTAAGGGATGTGTTGGGAATACCTTTCTTGAATACAGTGGTGTCCATATTGGGATTTTTGAGGAAGACCTTCCAATCCTCTCCATTAATTCCCCTATTCTTAAACCATTTTTCGCCGCTCCTTCATAATTCCCTTGCCTCTGCTATCATGGATTATGTTATGGTGATATTAATGTCTCCTATTTCGGCTTCAGTTCCATCAAACGAGCGTGCAAATGTCTTGGTCACTTCCCTATGAAAGTCGTTCAATTTTTCAATGAAATGGAACCATTGCTTCTTTTGCAACAACTCTTTAGTCTGAGGGTATCCCTCCAATAATTTCTTCCCTGCTAGTTCAGTTCAAACAATTATCCCCATTCTGGAGGATGCTTTGCCTCAAAGGTTGGTTACCTTGATAGGAGGATTGTGTTGGTAGGGTTTTGCTAAATGGCAGAAGGATGGAGAGGCTATGAAAATTCAAAAGAGTGTAAGAATGGGTGGATTATGATAAGGGTTATGGGAATGAATTGGACCATTAGGCACATTTAAAATGATGATTTGGTAATTACTTTGATGAATTTGGAATGAGGACATGACATGACTTTTCAAGTGGGGGCTTATGATATTTTGTTAGGCAGCCATCACCCTTGGGTTATAATGCTTTCATTTTAATCCTCGGTAGTACTATGTCTTCTTAGTCATATATCCAACATATCAATCCCTATTGCTAAATTAAAGTAGCACATACCTTTGATCCACTTTTGATAACCTTGTTTATTGTTTTGAGATCTCCTGCAGGTATTTTTCTTTGTTAGTTGTCCTTTAATTCAAATCACCAAGTGTCCTTGTAGGCTGAAAAATTATTAGGCTGCAAAAACTTTTCGTAGCTACAGAAACTTGTCCAGGCTATGGAAAGTTGTTGATTCTGCCACTGTGATAGAAAAACTTTTTAATAAAGGAAATTTATTATTTTATTTTGAAGGGAAAATTTGAAGTGCCAACAAAAATTGGTTTTCACTCTAAATTTTTTGTATAAACCTGCCAACAACATGTTTTTCATGTTTATACCTATATATATAATATATATATATATATATATATATAATATATATATATATATATATATATTATATATATATATATATATATATATATATACATATGCATATATATATACATATAATTTTCTTATTATTATTATATTATTAAGAGTAAACTGAGTAAAAATTTCTAAGGTGGAAAAGAAGAGGAATTCTTCTTGATCATTTTTAGTTCTGAATTACCTTGGAACATTAAAAAAAATTCCTCTCTTGTCAATGGCTTCTAGTACAATCTAAGTTGATGTCCATTTACTAATAGAGGAATTTTTTCTTCATCAATAGTCCTGATTCTGACTGCACCATTGTCAAAAACACTTTAAATTTCATAAGGTCCAAGCCAGTGGGTTTGGAATTTGCCTTGAAAATTTTTGAACTTTGAATCAAAGAATAATGCCCAATCTCTTGGATGACATTTCCTTTCCTTAATGCACTTATCATGCCATCTAGATCTCTGTTGTTGAACTAGGCTAGTTCTCTAGAAGGCTTCTTGTCTGATTTTATCAAGTTCATTTAGTTGTATCATCCTTTCTTTTGTGCTTCAGATAAATCAAGATCTAACTGGACTGATGTTTTATAGGTATGGATCTGGAATTCTATCAGAAGTAATACTTGCTTCCCACAAAAAATTTAATAGGGAGTATGTCCTGTAGTATTTCTCTATGTAGTTCTGTAGGCCCATAAAGCTTCTGGAAGCTTTTCCACCCAATCCTTCCTGTGAAGATGTACAGTCTTAGTGAGCACAACTTTAATCACTTTATTTGTGGACTCAACTTGTCCATTGGCTTGTGGATGGTATGGAGTGGACTTCTGATGTTTGATTTTGTATTGATCGATGAGCTTCTGCACTAGTCTGGATGTGAGCTGTGTTCCTTGGTCTATTACAATTTCTCTTGGAACACCAAAATGAGTCAAAATATCCTCAAAAAGAAATGAAACTACAACATTTTCAGTAGAAAAGAGAAGTGCTTTAGCTTCTACCCATTTAGTGACATAATCAATACATACCAAAATATACTTCTTTTGCTTCGAAGGTGGGTTGATTGGTCCAACAAAATCTAGTGCCCACTTCTCAAATGGTTTGATGAGTACCTGTGGTTGCAGTGACATTTCATTTGAAAGAGTGGGTTTGCCCATTCTTTGAAAACTATCGCATCTTTTAACATATTCTTTGGTTTCCTTGAAAATGGAAGGCCAATAATATCCTAAAAGAAAGATTTTGTAAGCGGTCCTTTTGTCAGAAAAATGTCCCCCACATGGCTCATCATGGCAAGCTTTAAGTATTTCTAGTATTTCATCCTCTCAAACTCATCTTTTGATGATGATATCTGGTCCTATCTTATATAATTCTTCATTTATCCATGAATAAGATGTGTTACTGTGGACTATTCTTCTCTTTTCCCTAGGACATAAATCAAATTCCATTTTTCCTGTAGCTAAATAGTTAGCAATATCTACATACCATGATGATTTAGTAGATACTACAAAAAAATATTCATCAAGAAATTTATCCTCTACGGGTTGATCACTATTTTCATTTTGTATTCTAGATAAAAATTCGGCAATTGTATTATGTTTTCCTGTCCTATCTAGAATGGTTATATTGAATTCTTGTAATAATAAGACCCATCAAGTTATTCTTCCTTTACTGACTGGATTTATCATTAGGTATCTAATGGAAGAATGGCCTGCGTGAACAAAAGTTTCATAGTCAGTTATGTAATGTCTGAACTTGTTAATGGCATGAACTACAGCTAAAAGCTCCTTTTCAGTTACAATTTAATTTAACTCTGCAAGAGTTATATTTTTACTGGTATAATAGATTGCATAAGGAGTAAGATCTTTTTGTCCTAACACAGCCCCTAAGGCTGAATTTGAAGCATCTGATGAGATATGGAAAGGCAATTTCCAAATAGGTCCTTTTAAGATAGTTGCTTCAGAAATTATCTTTTTCAAAGTTTCAAAGGTAGCTTGACATTTAGAATCCCAATTGAATTCACAGCCCTTGGTGAATAATTTAAAGAGTGGGGATGCAATTTTTGTGAAGTTTTCTATGGATCTTCTATAGTATCCAGTAAAACCGAGAAAACTTCTAACATCTTTTTGACAACTTGGCACTGATAAATTATAAATGAAATCAACTTTAGTTGAGTCTACCTTGATTCCATCTCCTGAAATATGATGACCTAAAACAATTCCTCCATTAAACATCATGAAACATTTTTCACGGCTTAATGAGGGATTTGTTTCTTTACATCTTATTAGTACTTTTTCCAAATTTTCTAGTGCTTCATTGAAATAATATCCATAAACTGTGAAATAATCCATGTACACTTCCACACAATCATGAATAAGATCAGAGAAAATTTCGAGGACTACCCTTTGGAATGTTGCTCGAGCATTGCATAATACAAAGGGAAGTACATGTTAAGCATAAGTTCCCCATGGGAAAGTGAATGTGGTTTTATCCTGATCTTCAGGGGCTACCTAAATATGGTTATATCCACTAAACCCATCTAAGAAGGAAAAATATTTTTTTCATGCTAGTGTGTTTAAGACCTAATGTATAAAAGGTAGTGGAAATTGGTCTTTTAATGTTGCCTTATTTAGTTCCTTGTAATCGATGCATACTCTCCATTTCCCATTTTTTTAGGAACGATTACTAGGAGTGAAACCCACTGACTGTCAGATATTGGGTAGATGAAATTTACATTTAACAATTTCTGCAATTCCTCCTTAACAATTTCTTTTAAATTTTGGTTCATTCTTCGTTGAGGGTGTCCAACCAGTCTTGCATTTTGTTCAATGTAGATATGATGTATGCAAGTTTAGGATCAATCCCTATCATGTTAGTATATTCCCATGCAAAGTTAGAGGAATGTTTCTGTAAAATTTTTATCAACTGATTCTTTTGTACTTCTTCCAGGTTTTCATTGACATTCAGGGTTTTTCCTGGAAAAATTTCTCTCGAGGAATTCCCAAAATTTTCCATGGAAAGCAATGATACTTATTTAGATAAGAGATAATCATTGCAACTATGATCATAATGTGAGGAAGACTCATTATTTTCCAGTAAATATAGAATTTTGTCTTCCTCTTTCACTTGTTCAGTAGTAAAAATAGGTTGTATATCTTCTTCATCTTCCATCCATTCTTCAGTTTCTGTATCTATTATTGTTCTTGCAGGAGGATATAATGTAAATTTCTTCGTAGAATTTCCATCTGAGATAAACATTTCACCTGATCTACAACCGATAAAATCATTGGCTGTAGCTAACTAAAGTCTTCCTAGAATTAATGGATGTCCTCCTAAATTATTCTTAGGTGTTAAGACCATGAAATCAATAGGATATTCCTAAGAATCTAAGGATACACAAACATCTTCCAATACACCATCAGGTTTAATCACAGACCTATCTTCTGGTGTGTATTGAACATTAGGAAGCCTAAGTGTGTCCATAACTTGTTTGCTCATTATGTTTATGGCTGCTCCTAGATAAATTGGTGTGTTTGGCATTTCAGCTCCATTGATGTGAATTTTTACAATGGGGCTTCCTGGATCTAAGTATTTTGGAATTTTCATCTTCCCCATCATAATATATGCAATTTTTCTTAACTAACTAAATTCTTTTTATATATTTTCCTTTTCTCGCTCATCTTTGTGTACATAATTCCTTAATTGTTTTTGCAAAAATGGCTATTTCTTTTATGGCTTGTAGTAAGGAATCTTAATACAAACATTTCTCAATTCATCCATCATGTTGCAATCAGTCAAGATAATTTGTTTTTCTACTCCTTCATTAATTTTCAATCGTTTAGGGAAAGTTGTCTAATTGATAATGAGGGTTGTTCTATGATGGGAGTGTTTATTGGAACTTCTTTTGTTTGTTTGTTTTCCTTTTGAGGGAGAGAGGCCTCTCTTTCTTTTATTTGGTTTGTGTGGTTTTGAAGATCGAATCTTGTTTCTTTAATGAAAACAGGGGGTTTTATTGGTAATACTCTTCCAGACCTTAATTGAACATTATTTAGGTCTAGTGGAGTTATTACATAAGTTTGAGGATTCTGCCCCTCCATGTTGTATACTGGTTTTTGTGGTATTTTATTATTAGGATTCGTAAGTGGTTGAGTAGGTAATTGATTTGGTTTTTGTGGAAATGGTAGGGAAAGATGTGGGTTTTGATTCTGTACTGGAATTTGTGGTAATTGGTTAGCTTGGGGAATTTGATTAGATGGTAGTAAAAATTGTGGTGGAAGGTAAGATGGTGAGTATTGTTGATATTGAGCATAGGCTCCATAAGGATTTTTCCATCCTTGATTCCAAGGTTGTCACTGTGGCTGAGCCCAAGGTTTCAAAGCTGAATTCCAATTATTTTGTGAATACTGGGTATATTATTATGGTCTAAATCCTTGTTATTGATTTGGTTGGGGATTTTTCCATGGTCTTTTGGCTATAAAGTAGAGAGGGTCCTCTGGTTCTGATATTCCTTCATCATTAAATACAACCTTAAGACCTGGTAAGGATGGACATTCCTTCATATCATGATTATCTGCACATATGACACATGTTTCTATGGCTTTCGAATCTAAGGGAAACTCTCTTAGAGCATGTTTCTTCTGACATTTGGGACAAAAGATAGATAATGCAGCATTTTCAGATTTTTTCTTGTTTTGTATTTTAAGGGTGTCTATCTACTCACTTAGGCTCCCTAAAATATATGTTTTGAAGGTATCAAGAAATTTTACTAATTCTGCCCTGTTGGCTATCCCAGCTGCGGAATTGTTAATTATTGACAAGAGGGGGTCTCTAGGACTCCTTCCAACTCGTGATTTACCCCTTGAGATATGTACACATAAATCACAAATATCTACAAATGGTAGTTGGGAAATATCTCCTTTCCCAGTTAGGTTAAAGAGATCGATCCACTCATCTTTAATAGCTCTCAGTAAGAGGGCTTTTAAGGTTTCTTCATCCAAATTATCCATTTTTTCTATTTTAACATTATAAACAAATGTTGCTACCAAGTCTTCATATTTTCATCTTCTTTTTGTGTCATTTTCAAGTTTTCATCTTTAAGGTTACTAGGCATACAATAATCTATATATTTGCATAGGAAAACAACTTTAATTTGCCCCCATGTTTTTATATAATGCACTCCTAGACTCATGAACCATTTTAATGTTGAGTCTTTTAATGTGGCAGGGAACAATTTTAACTTTTGAACATCATGCAGATAGTCATATGATCTACATAACACCTCAGATTTGAAGAGAAATTTCTCTGGATCTTCATTTCTTTTTCCGTGGAAATTAGGAAGAATTGAGGGTGATATATTTTTCATTGTGATAGTTGTATCTTCGTCAAGAATAGGGAATCCAAAAGGATCTTGGTTTCCTCTACCTCTACCCCCTCGTCTACCTCTACCTCTTCCTCCAATCCTATCTTCTTCACCATGGACATTGTGTACTTCTCCTTCCACTTCTTCAGCCATGATAGATTCTTCAAAACTAATATAGTGTTCTTCTAGTCTTTCTAGTTCCTCTATCAATGGTTGCTCAGAATAAGTTTCGGATTCCTCTTCTTCACTAGGAACTTCTAATTCTTCTCCCAAAATTTGCTCACCAGTGGAGGATAGAAATATTACTCCTGTAGTTGGGGATGTAGGATTTTCTTCAATTACAACTTCAGTAGAGAAAGTGGGTGAAGTTCTGGATTGGATTTCTGATCTTGAGATGTTAGGAAGCTTTTGTCGATCTCTAAAAGGAATTCGGGTTTGAGTAGGTGGTGTGGATTCTAAAAGTCTAGGTGAAGTGAGTGGATTTGTGGGAATTAAACTTCTTCCTCGCCCTACAAATCTACCTCTAGAGTCTCTATCCCTATGCATATCATGTTTTGATTTTTTTTTCTTAACTTCTATCTGTACTTCCCCGACAATGGCGTGAAAATGTTTGGCCAATTTAAATGCTTTAAATTGTCAATCATAAATTGTCAGCCAGGGTGCGTAGACTAATGAAGTACAGAAGCACTATATGTGCTAGAATTTATTCCTTATGTCGTTATGTTCTTGTTAGTGTCTAAATTTAAGATTAGTATGGAGATGGTGTCATTGATTATATTAATGTCTTGATCACCTAATTTCTTAAGAGTTAGTTTCTATTGAATTAGTTTATGGATGATATGAGGGTGCTTCTAACTTCTACTTGTGTTAGATTATTTTGGGATTTTTGTCCTGAGTCTTTAGGTTGCAGCTCTAATTCACTAAGTGCAAGAGAAATCTATTGTATTAAAATGAAAAGAAGTACTGTCTGAATTTAATTGTTTAAGAAGAAGGCTCTCACACTTTTACTTACTCAATCTGATCCAAACAAGATATTCTAAACATCATCTACACTTATGGAATAAACACAATTCGACTATTCTAGATAAAAATCAAATGAAAGAACGATGTTGTACCAAGTAGAAATCAATTCAAATATCAAGCTAATCTAGGTATAAAGCAGATGAAAGTACTGATGCATACAATGTTTCATTGGTGGACTCATCGTACTGCATTTCTCACACAAAAACAAAGTATTCAAAGGAATGAAAAGAAATCGAATTTCATTTGGTTAAAGACCAGTCACTATAGTAGGGGCCCTCCACACATTAGTCCATAATCTCCAATCAATGCAACGCATACACCCAAAATGAATTCTATTGCTTGTAAACGGAATTTAACAAACTGTCTCATAATTACATCATTAGGCGCACACCAAATAACAATGCGGGCATAGTTTTTATAACAAGTCTTTAGCATAACAGTCGTGAGTAAGTTAAGCCTAGATATATCTATTCTAACTAACTATATCACTAAACCTTCAATTCGCTATTCCGAAAGAAAATCAATAAGGTTTAGGTGAAACTCAGATTTCGTTCTGGCGACGATCCTGCGGTCGACTTTGGGTTTTGACCGTGATATCCTGCACTCATCTGATGAACTGGTTCAAGGTGATAGGAAGGGATCCATGTTGGGACCATTTCCTATCCATCCGTATACTTCATCACTGACCTGGAGCTTCTGAACGTTGCAAAAAATGGAGATAGCTACAGAAATCTGGATTAGTTGCAGAAACAGACCAATTCTGTAGCCAATTGCATTCTTTAACAAAACAATAGGGAATATAATCAAACATGAAGAAGAAGACATATTATTACTTACTTTAATAAAAACCTGGTGGATGTGACATTATTTAGGTGGAAAATGTAGGAAAAGAGAGGAAACATAGGCAAAAAGGGGTGTCATGGTAAGACAATCTTTGGACTCTATAGTCACTCCATAAAATACCTTGTTTTAGTGATCATTTGGAAAAATTATTTCTGACCACATGGAGCAGGATTTAAAAAAACTGAAAGAGGATTTTCTCAAGAACAAATCAAATAAAAATAAACTCCATTTTTTCACAGATTTCAAATATCGGGATATTCGAATGCATCTTTAAGGCCTATTTTTTGGATTGTGTAATTTCATGTTTTAGCAATGATTTTAGGGAAAAGTTTCCAAGGATATGGGAAATAATTTGAAGAAACTAAGAGATTTTTATCTCCGATACAAGTTCATATACAATAAATTATCTCAATTTTTACACAGGTATTACCATTTGGGAGATACAGGTGTTGCTTGGAAACCCTTTTTTGCAATTTCTACTACAGAAGTATACAATTTTTTGCAATTTGGTTTGTGAATGAGGATACTTATGCATAAATTCTTGCAGTTTTGGATGTTGCTGGTATATAACAGAACCTTAGATGATTGGTTGTCACTATTTTGTCTGCTTTGGGGCAAGAAGACATGGTGCAACCACAAATTCAAAATTCTGCTAGGCAACTGTTGCACATAGGTGGAATGGATATTTTGAGGTTTCCAGTTGTCATTGAATGGATGGAAGGGTCCATTTCCTGCTCATATATCTACTCAGTGCCCAATCATCATCCATTTATCCTCGAGCACGTAGGAAATCATGCCAACATGAGCTATTGTGCAACACAAATGGAGTTGTTGTTTCTTTTTCTATTTTCAGTCATAAGTTTCGATGTCAAGATAAGATTTTCAGAGATAAGATTATCATTTAGAAAGGATGAATAGATAGGAATAAAGTAGTTTCTTTTGTTTTTCCTAAAAGACATAGGCACTATTTAGAATTTATTTGTTTATTTTTTTTATGAAAAACAATGGGTTTCTGATTTTGTGGGTTTCGATCCATTCTAAATGGATAGCTCATACATTGAATCTTGCCATGGAATATCTTTATGATGTATGTCTATTTAAGATCATGAAAGACA
Source organism: Pinus taeda (assembly GCA_000404065.3). Lineage (NCBI taxonomy): Eukaryota > Viridiplantae > Streptophyta > Pinopsida > Pinales > Pinaceae > Pinus > Pinus taeda. The sequence continues at coordinate 79,791 of APFE031113988.1, forward strand.
ATGTAGAAAGGGTTGGTTGGTCGGGAATTGAACTAGGCCTGGTGTATGTGATATTTTTGCAATAACAAAAAACTTAATACAAGGTTTTGTCATCAGTTTCAGAGATTCTTGTGGTATGTTCTTTCAAGCTATTTTTTTTCTCCTATGCAATTATTATCTTAAATATCTTACTTCAACCTTCTTCTAAATGTGTACTCAAACAATTTTCTAGAATTCATCCTGGATTCTTATGATGATTGTGGATTATTTTTCATGTATGATGGAATTATTCATTGCTCTGTCATCATTATTCTTCTAAATACTTAGTCAAGAAATCCTGCAACAAAATTCTAATGTGCTCTATTGCATTCAACTGGATTTAGTTATATGTTTCTCTATTTTTCCACTATGCTAAAATTCATATCAACTTGAAAGGTGTACCTATCATGCCTCTACTTCTATAGCTGGCTAATATACACACTGATGTTTTGAGTTAGAAATTTGAACTATGTTTATGGTTTCATAACCCAATGGATTTTCCTTTTCCTAGAATTTCCCAGCAATTTTCATTAAATTTCAAGTGTCGTTTTTTAGATATGGTCTCTACAAGTGAGTGAGCTTCATTGTTCTTTATCTCTAAAATTTTGTTATGCTCTTAACTTGAAAGACGATACCGGAATATAGAATATGTGAAGAAATATACCCAAAACATAGAATAGTGAGAAACAACAGCAAGTATTTTATTATTCAGAAAGCAATGTTCACTTGCCTCTTCGAGGGGGCAACCTCCAATAGAGTAGAGCTCGATTACAAAATAAGACATGATGCTCCTCGCAGGGAGTCTCTATCCTTTATATATGACTCATACATGAAATACCATGGATCAATACCATGGGTTTTATTAATACCATGGCCCATTTGCAACTAACTGTGGTCCCGTCATTAATTGCGGGTTAACCACTTACAATTATTAATATGGGCTTTATTGACTCCTTACTTAACTCTAACTATGACTCGATCCTACTACATGAATAAGGGGGTTAGGGTAGGACCCTAACATGCCATCCCCCTTAAGAATAGCCTTGTCCTCAAGGCTGAAGCTACGGAAACTGCTGAAGAATAGTGGCTGGTTCCTAGGTTGCATCTTCTGGAGAGGTGTCTTTCCACTTGATGAGGACTTCCCTGATCATGTAGCCATGCAGGTGTTGTTCTCGTGTGTCTAGGACCTGTTCAGGTTGGAGCCAGATTGACCCTTCTTCATCCAATTCAGGTAGACTGGTTCGAATTCTGCAATTGTTCCCAATCACTTTCTTGAGGCATGAGACATGGAAAACTGGATGGATTTTTGCAGTGGGTGGAAAAGTTAGCTTGTAGGCCACTTCTCCAATGCGCTGAAGTACTTGATATGGTCCGTAGAATTTTGGAGATAGTTTATGACAACCCTTGTCTTTGAGTGAAGTTTTCTTATATGGTTGCAACCTCAAAAATACCTGATCCCCTTCTTGAAATTGGCGCTCTGAGCGATGCTAATCTACCTGTTGCTTCATGCGGTTTTGAGCTTGATGAAGATTCTCTCCAAGATGGGTGAGCATGGTTGTGTGGTTTTGTAGGAGTTGATCCACTGCTTGTACCTTGGAGCACCCCTTGATATAAGAAGTAGGGGAAGGAGGGAGTTGACCATAAACTGCTTCATAGGGAGTCACTTTGGTGGTGGCATGATAGTTGGTGTTATACCACCATTCAACTAGAGGCAACCACTGTACCCATAGATGTTGCTTTTCTGAAGTGAAACACCTAAGGTAGGTTTCCAAACATTTGTTGACGGCCTCAGTTTGACCATCCATTTGTGGATGATAGGAAGTACTAAGTTTTATTTGGGTGCCTTGTAGCCTGAAGAGTTCCTGCCAAAATTTACTGGTGAAGATCGGGTCACGATCAAACACAATAGAAGTGGGCATGCCATGCAATTTGAAGATCTGATCCATGAAAGATTGAGCGACCAAAGTTGGTGTAAACGGGTGGGGTAGGGCGCAAAAATGAGCATAATTGGAAAGTCGGTCCACAACCACCATGATGACTGACTTGTTTCCTGACTTTGGAAGACCTGTAATGAAATCCATAGAAACCTCCATCCATATAGATGTCGGGATGGGAAATAATTGTAATGTGCATGGTGCTTTGACTGTCTCCCCTTTGTGGTGTTGACAGACATCACATTCCTCTACAAAATTAAGGATGTCCTTTTTCATGCCTGTCCAAAAAAATGATCTTCTAGTGTGAGCATATGTCTTCTGAAAGCCTGAATGTCCTGCAATGGGGGATGAGTGCAATTCTGCCAAAATGCAACTTTTGAGGGTGGATGTTGGTGATATTACAACTCTGTCCTTGTAGCGAAGAATCTCATCCTGCCACGAGTAGCCCTTGGTGGAATTTGGATCCGCCTGCAATTGAGTAATGAGTTGGGAGAGCCAGAGATGTAAAAACCATTCCCTGCGAGCCTCTTCAATCCATTCAGGAATGGGAAGGGAAATTGTGAGTAGGGTACTTTGCTCCTCAAATTGGTGAGATAATGCATCTGCTACACTATTTTCACGCCCTTTCTTGTAAATGATCTGATAATCATATCCCAGCATTTTGGCGAGCCATTTACTTTTTTGTGGGGAGGATAGGTGTTGCTCCAAAAAGTATTTAAGACTGTGATGGTCTGTGCAGATTTGGAAATGTCGCCCCAGTAAGTAAGGTCGTCAGGTATCTACTGCATGTAAGATGGCCATCATTTCCTTCTCATAGGTAGATTGTCCCAGATTCCTCCCACTTAGTTGTTGGCTTATGAAGGCCAAGGGTCAACCTTCCTGCATTAAGACCTCCCTAATACCTATACTCGAAGCATCACATTCAATGACAAAAGATTTGGTGAAATCAGGTAGTGCTAAGACTGGAGTGGAACACATGGCATTTTTGAGAGCTATAAATGCCTGTTGTGCATCATCATTCCAGAAGAATGAATTTTTCTTGAGGATTTGAGTGAGGGGCTTCGCAATGCGACCATAATTGCGGACAAATTTGTGATAATAGCCTGTGAGACCCAAAAATCCTCTCAGGCTCTTCAAGGTCTTAGGTTGAGGCCAATCTTGCATTGCCTAGATCATTTTGGGTTCCACCTTGACACCTTCACGCCCCACAATGTGGCCCAAATACTCAACTTCTTCCATGCCAAAAGAACATTTGGACATCTTAACAAATAATTTATGCTTGCGGAGCAGTTGCAAGAGCAAATCTACATGTTGAAGATGTGCAGCCCAAGTGCAACTATAGATGAGGATGTCATTGAAGAAGACAAGGACAAATTTCCTGAGATATGGTTTGAGAAGGTGGTTCATAAGGCTCTGAAAGGTAGATGGGGCATTATAGAGACCGAATGGCATGACCAGGAACTCATAATGGCCTTCATGAGTTTTGAAAGCAGTCTTTGGAATGTCAACTTCCTTCATGCGAATTTGGTGGTAGCTTGAGCAAAGATCCAACTTCGTAAAGAATTGAGCCCCATTGAGTTCATCCAACAAATCATCAACAACCGGGATTGGAAATTTATCTTTGATTGTCAACTTATTGAGGGCCCTGAAGTCTGGACACATCCGCCATTCCCCATATTTCTTTAGCACCATGACCACCGGTGATGAATAAGGACTAATGCTGGGATGAATGACACCTGCTTCCAAAAGTTCCTTGATTATTTTTTCTATTTCATTCTTTTGGGTGAACATATATCTGTATGGGTGCACATTTGGTGGTTGGGCCCCCGGAACGAAGGTGATGCTATGATCATGTTCCCCTTACGAGGGTGGAAGCTCATGAGGCTTGTCAAAGATTGGCAGATGATTATTTAAAATCTGTTGCATCTTAGGATGAATCAGCAGAGAATTGGGTTCGATGGCCTGGATGGAATTAAATTGAGCTATAACTCCATGATGGCCCTTTTTTAGAAATTTTTCCATCCTATTTGAGCTGATGATAGAGGGAGCTCCCGCTTGGAGTCCACGGAGGGTATGTGTGGAGTTGTTCTGCTTAAAGCTCATATATAACTCCTGAAAATCCATTGTGATTGGCCCAAGAGTGCGAAGCCATTCAGCACCAAGGACAATGTCGCACCCTCCCATGTGTATGGAAACCATGTGGGTCTTCAACTGATAATCCCCCATTTGAAGTTTGACATTTTCACAGTGGCCTTCACATTTCATTGTTCCCCCATACACAATTTCGACTTGGAAGTTAGAAGCTGCTCGTACAAAACAATGCACTGCTTCTGCGACTTTTTGATGGATGAAATTATGTGTACTTCCACTATCAATCAAGACTACTACTGGGCGATGTTTAATAAAACCTCTGATTTTGAGAGTTTGAGGTGAAGAAATCCCTGCCAAAGCATGCAGTGAAATAACTGGTTCGTCTGGGACATTGTCCTTCTAGTTGTCCTCTTCTACCTCCTCCAGTTCCTCAAGTGGTGGGGCTTCCTTCGATGATCTGTAATCAATTGCATCAATTTGAAAAAATTTAGGCTCCTTGCATTTATGACTTGGGGAGTATTTTTCATCACAGTAGTAACATAATATTAGATATCATTTTGGGATTCAACTGCGTTAGGTAAGTCATTCACATATGACCATTTCCATGAGAGGTAGTCGTAACTGACTAATTTCTCATGATTTTTGAATAGTTCACTTAGCACTCATTGCATCGGGTGATGCTCACAGGGGCAAAGAAGTGGGATTGAAACTAGTGAAATGTGGAGAATGAATCACATAGCATCAATCATCACTTCTGGGGCTTGCACCCGGTAACCAGGACTTCCCAGGAGGTCACCCATCCTAGATCTCCTCTGGCTCAAGCGCGCTTAACTGTGGAGTTTTTCCCCCCAATCAAGCCCACTTAGCTTGCTACCCCATTTGCAAAACCTTAGCAAGTATTGTGCCTCATGAACCATTCAAGTAGAGATCCCAAAAGTAACATAATCCCTGTTTTCTTCTTTCGGCCATTTCTGCAGGTGACACCTTTTGAACCTTAAGTGTTTGAGTCATGCTGTGAGCCTATGGGGGGCGACCCTTGGCAGTGAGGTTTGGGCGAATGGACTGGGCTGCTAATGCACGTTCCACGTTACGAGCTACCTTTCAAGCCTCTAACCATGTGGGAGGGTGGTGTAGTCAGACGTTGGCTTGTATGGCCTCTTTAAGACCGCTGATAAAACATTCCATGTAGAACGCATCTGAGAGATCCCTAGTCTAGAAAGCTAAGGCTTCAAAGGCTATAACATATTCATCCACTGTGCCAGTCTGTCGGAGCTTAGTGAGACGACCCAAAAAAGAAGATTCCTGGTCAAAGAGCTCTGTAAGAGCTTTTTTAAAGGTGGCCCAAGTCATAAAACTTCCATTGCAACGTTGATGCCATTCCCACCATTGCCATCTTTCATTGTCCAAGTACATGCTCCCCACCATAAGTTGAGTCTCATTATCTAAGATGTTATTCTGATTGAAATACTGCTCCATTTGTGCTATCCATGCGGCCGAGTGAGAACCATCAAATTTATGCATATCTAGCTTGGGAGGTCGCGAACGGGATTGTTGGTGGGTGCCCGAGAGGTGAAGAGAGCAGCTAGACTCATCCTCACTGTGTCCATTGCCAATATACGCCTCCTCGCGGGCTTCCTCCTTGCCCTTAGAGAGTGTGTCAATTAGTCTGTCAAGTTGAGCTTGGATGGCTTGCAAGGATTGTTCAAGTTTGTTGATCTTCTCATTGGCCATAGTTTGAGCTCTAGTTTCTACCATGCACCAATCCGATGTACTTTGAAGTTTGCGACTGCCCAATTTTTTTTTCACTAACAATTGAATGGTACCCTCTTGCTCAGCTCATCGTCCTGATTCTTATGGGCTAGATCACCAATAAGTGCCCCGGGGGGTCTCAGATTTTTTTTTTCCTTTTTCTGAAAACTACTAACGGAGGTTTAATCCTTGCTTAGGAATACTGCAGTAGTCGAATCCCCAAAATGTCAATGCTGCCAAAAGTCCTGCGAAAATCACGCCCTGGCATAGGAACCCCACACAACTACTCAGATCTAGTGGATCTGAGAGATCTGAATGGTTGATCAGATAGCTCTGAGCAGCGGCACCGATTGCTACTGCGGATCTGATGGATCGGAAAGGCTGGTTTGCTAACTCGGAACTGCGGGACTGATGTCTGCTGCTGCTGCAACCCTACTTCCGAGATCTGATCTGGCAGAGATTATGCGTGATCCCGAGATAGAAAAGGGAACTATGGTCTCGAGGAGTGTCAGGTGCTACAGATCGCAATATACATAAGGGTCTGACAGTAGTACTCAGCCCAATGTTTCAGGGCTCTAACTAAGGAGGATCAATCGTACCCTTAGCTGTACAACCCGACTACCCTATCGTACAGGCGAGTAATCTCTCCAAGTGCTATTCTCGATGTACTGTAGCAGCAAGAAGGCCGACGGTTTATCCATGGCGAGGTTTCAAAGGATCTAGGGGGCTTCCGATATACCGAGAGGGTACTTGGAAGACAGTCCGTGCGCGGTTCTGTCTAATGCGCTACTACTCGAAGGGGTACCCACAGGGGTTACAAGGGAGTCCAACAAGCGTGACCACCTCTTGTATTTCATGTGTGCATGCCTCCCCAAATCTGTAGGTTTATGTGCTCAATGACAGATCCCGTGGTTTAAAGACGCTGGAACACATCTCTAACAAAAAAAAAAAAAAAAATTTGCTAAGAAATGGAGATCCCACCAGCCCTGGAAAGAGCTCTGATACCACTTGTTATGCTCTTAACTTGCAAGACAATACTGGAATACAAAATATGCGAAGAAATATACCCAGAACATAGAATAGTGAGAAACAACAACAAGTATTTTATTATTCAAAAAGCAATGTTCACTTGCCTCTTCGAGGGGGCAACCTCTAATAGAGCAGAGCTCGAAAATAAGACACGATGCTCCTCGCAGGGAGTCTCTATCCTTTATATATGACTCATACATGCAATACCATGGATCAATACCATGGTTCTTATTAATACCATCTATCTAATACCATGGCCCATTTGCAACTAACTGTGGTCCCGTCATTAATTGCGGCTTAACCACTTACAATTATTAATATGGGCTTTATTAACTCCTTAATTAACTATAGCTATGACTCGATCCTATTACATGAATAAGGGGGTTAGGGTGGGACCCTAACAAATTTAGTGAGGGATCCCCCTCCGATTAGAAAGGACTAGCTTCTATCCCAAAGAGGTTTGTGGTTAACTCTGGGATTTCTCTCCTTAGCATGGAGAAATTTACAGAGTGCTAATAGGCCCGACCTAACTCAATATACATGAGTGAATAAATAAATTCAAAAACAAACTTTCACTTGTCCAAATAAGGTGATATTTAGGTCAATTTTGGTCCTCTTGAAAAGAGTAATCTAATGAAATCATCATTCTAATCATCCAATCTACCCAAGGTGGAATTTGACTGTAGTTGAAAAAATTAACACAAATAACCCCAACGAGGCCCACAAACTCTTATTGTTTCATCTCCCAGGGTTAGGGTTTTGGTTGTTTAGGGTTTTCCTTTGCTATCAAATAATAAAAAGGTGCTTGAGACTCATTGTAAAATAGTCCAGAGGCATGTAGTAGCCACATATCTTCTCATAGATAAGCTATCATTGCATAAGCTAGCTTATTTTCATTATATATGTAAGCATATTTCAGTTCTTTCATATTAATGAAATGCAATTTTATTTTTGCTGCATATTTTTGTTTATCTTTATATCTATATTTTCTTGCATTCTGGCATACATCTAGATCATTATTTATGTTGATTTGTCCATACTTCACCATATTTCATTGCCAATGGGAAACCTAACTAATGCCCCATGTCATTATGACAATGCTTTTGCTGCTACTTCTTCCTCGACTTCATTTGTAAAACTAAAATACAGTGTTCTGCAATCTCTTTCGAATTGTTCGACTTTGGAGGTAGTTAAAAATTCCATGAGATTTATGCGCCTATGCCCCTTCATGTCTAACCTATAAATATTGATAACTTCTTAGCTCCCAATGGTATGCATATGGAAAGGCTTGTGGACCTTAAACTTCTAGTGTTTGGATCAGAGATATGGCTACATAGCTCTGCCCACTTAAAATATGGCCCATCGACCTTAACATAGATTGACCTCAATGACTACAAAGAGCATCGACCTCTAGTTCTTTCATTAGGCATTCCTATGAAACTTATGCTCGGCACTGTGATCCGACAAAGAGATTACCTCTCGACCTTCGAGCTATTGATACTACAAAAAATACTTACTCCTTATCAATAATTTCTCTTTGAGCTCCAAGTGGTGCGCACATGGAATGACCAGTTTACCATCCAATTATGGCATTGGAGTACAATGGCTACCCAGCCTGCACGCTAAACTATGCCTTGTCAGCCTTATCAATATATTGGCCCTTCACAATTCTAGGTGACTATCTGCTAACAATACCTACTCCTTGGCTTTTAACAACTGAGTGGTTGACCGGTATTCGTCCTTTGAGTGGTTGACCTTCAAATTCTTAGGAGCCACATTTGCAGGGACCTGCATAAAATATAACCTATCAACCCTCCAACTTTGATGAAACCATGACCTCTAATGTTCCCACTGCAAAAGTATATAAGATTCTTGACCTCTGTAGATATACGGTTCAACTTACTTTAGTGACCTCTAACAATTATTGGATCATCTTGTGATCATTCTCAGCCTTGGGATCGAAGTGGAACTTTCCAAGCTAAGTTCTCACAAAAAACACATTAATATAGACAAACTCAGGATGATCCCACTATTTGGCTCCTATCCCCTTTTATAAGCTTGATGAACTCTCTAGAACCTTGTTTTATTTTTTTCCTTCGAAAAACAAAGGGAAATACCACGGTAAATACGATGGGTAGATTTCACCAACTTTGACCATATCAAGAAAAGGGAATATTACAACATATCAAAGAGGAATCATTGTTGAAATTTACTCATTTGAATTATAAAATGCACACAAAAAAACACTATTGAATTGTAGATTAGAACACGACTTTTGTTAATGCCAATTTTCAAAAATACGCATTGAAGACTCAACTATGTTATTCAAATGATTGCAACTTTGCAATTGTTATCTAGATTAACCACTAAAACATCAAACATAAGTTCTTCAACCTAGGCTAGGATTTCTTGATTATCTTCTAAAGTTATCCTTTTCTATGATGCTACCTTTTTTTGTATTCCCTATTCCCTTACGTATAGATTCACAATGTCTTCCGGAGAATCGAGCTCTTCTTCCTGTTTAGTAAGAATTGAAAACTTATTTTTGGACTGAATAGAGATTCCTTGTCATTTGGTTGGAGGATTTTTGAGTGTTTGGTTTCCTCATCTAGTCACTGCTCTTCTAAAAATCCTTACGAGTTTGCTTGTTGAGAGGCTTTCTTGGGCTCCTCCTAGAGAAGTGTGTAGTCTTAGAAGAGATGGCCAGACTCGTAAAAATGACAATGACAAAGGAAAAGGGGAACATATTCATCATCAACTGTTTGTTTGTAGACTTCATATTGATATGAGATTTCAATAGATTCTAGCAATGGTTGATATATGTTCATATATACATAGATTTTTGCATAGGAAATGTCGTGCCCTATTCTTGTAACTTATGAGAACTTCACAAGGAGTCAATTGTATTTCCTATCCCCTCAAGGATTTTTGGATCCCATAACTCTTTAGATAGCAAGAAAATTCCCACATACCAATGTGATCATAAATTGATCTCTTTCTGAGTAGTTCCGCTCTTCCCAAAATCTCATGATAACCCAACATTATTGAAAAAATATGGACATTTTTGAAAACTTTGGCCTTGTTCTCGAAATGATTGAAGATGGTTGTAAAGAAATCCTCGATGCCCAATTCTAGGTTTTGATGATCTTTAAGTTTCTATTTGTATTAAATCCAAGTGACTAAGTCCCTTTTAGTGGGCTAAATATTAATAAACATATAGATAATAGCATATTATTTCGTATGTTGTATCTAACTATCAAATTTGGTGGATCATACTTTATATTTGGATATTTTTAGATTTTGGAAAGAATTTTCTCTTGAACTAAGATTTCGATTATGATCCTAATAGAAAATTGTTCGTCTTCTCCTAATCTTTACCATGTCCTTAATTCTCGCTACATGGAAGTGGTTCAAAGGAGCCATTTCCTGAAAAAACATTTCAATAGGAAAGGATCATGCCCCTCCCTCTAGGGGTGATCATTCTTAGTTGTTAGTGGTTAAGATTCTAAAGAGATTGCACCTACCATGGTTAAGGGATGTTGTAATAGGTGTATGTTGTCAAGTTGTAAAAAATAGAAAATAGATAGGATAAAAACCCTAGCAATGTGCCCTTGGTTTCACAATATGATTTAGTAGATTTATAAACATTTCTAAAACATTAATAACACATGTTAGAGGGGTCTATTGTCATAGATTCTTTAATGATGAATATAAATTATTATTCTGGATTTAAGAGATCTATGGTTTGTATCTTTTGAATCATTTACCGGAGAACCCATAGTATGAACATTTTTATGCCAACGTTTCAAATCCCAACTGGGATCCATCATCAGGACTTATGAATGATGATAGAAGAAGAGCTGTTTAGAAGGAAAAAAATAATAATGTGAAAACATTTTTTGATTAGCAGAATGTCGATTTGAATGTTTAATTTAATTAATTATTCATTCAGTCATTTATTTATTTGTTGAGTTTTTTATATATATTAATTTTTAACAGGTGAGTGATAATAATGATATTTATATATAAATTAGTATTTTTAAGGATTAGAAAATTTAAAATTG
>APFE031113988.1:91690-147877 GCA_000404065.3 Pinus taeda
TTCATTGTTCCATTCAAAATCATTCGAAAAATATTTTGAAAAAAAAATAAGGCAAGTATATTGGAAATGAAAATATAAAAAAGACGGAGAAATATATCAGATTTTACAAAGGAAAACAAAGGAACAAGTCTTAAAACATTAACACTAGACCTCATAATATATATGCCATATTTTATAATGATGGTAGGTCCGAAACAATGTAAACTGCTTATATTACGTGTATATGACTCCGCCGATTGCGATATGGTTGGGCCGGACCCGAAATAATAAATACAGTGTGTTTAAAAGTTCGGTGGGTCTGCTGTATTGAAAACCATTTATATGCATGCCCATGGGTTCCGCAGATCGCGATTTGCGATGATGGACCCGAAACCATATGTATTATTGTTTTATACTTATAATATTATGTGTACACAACTCCGCCGATTGTGATATGAGTGGGCCAGACCCGAAATAATATATACAATGTGTTTAAAATTTCGTCAGGTCCGCTGTATTGAAAGGCCTTTATATGCATGCATATGGGTTCCACCGATCACGATTTGTGATGACGGACTCGAAATGATATGTATTATTGTTTTATACTTATAATATTACGTGTATACGACTACGTCGATTGCGATATGGGTGGGCTAGACCTGAAATAATATATACAACATGTTTAAAAGTTCGGCGGGTCTGCTGTATTGAAAGTCGTTTATATGCATGCATATGGGTTCCGTCAATCGCGATTTGCGATGACGGTCCCGAAACGATATGTATTATTGTTTTATAATTGCGACGGGTCCGTAAGGCAACAACTATATATATATATTATATATATATATATATATATATATATATATATATATATATATTATATATATATGAAAGCGCCAATTGTGATGAGCGATTGGGTTCTGGACCTGATAGTTCATACACTATATTTTATATCACTCAGAACGTTCGTCTTATCGCGGTTTCAAAGACTTTTGTTGATATTCATATATATTGTGGTTTACGCTCTTTTAAGGCTTAAAGGCCTAAATAAATGCTTCCGATAGGCTTAGTGGGCCATAACCCACAAGCCTCAAGATAGATATTTTTTTAAGGAAAGGGATTTTGGTTAACCCCCAAGATCTCTTTTCATTAAAAAAACCTAAGATAAACAAAAGGGACTAATATTATAAACCCGGGGAACTAACAAGCCCAATGCTTTATTATTATAAACCTAAGGAATTATTGAACCCAATAGATAAATATTAAAAACCTAAGGGATCAAGAAGTGCAAGGGATTGATATTACAAATACAAGAGATTAATAAAGATGACCATGATTGATATTATAAAACCCAAGTCAATAACAAACCCAAAGGATTAATGCTAAAACCCCAGAGGATTATGAACCTAAGGAAATAATATTAAACACAAGGGATTAATATTATAAACCCAACATTGGTAAACCCTAATATAAATATTAGAAAGACTAAAATAAACATGGTTTATTTTCATGGTGAGAGAATCCTTGTCATGATGTGACATTCAACCATGGTCGACCATGGTTGTCTATGATTGACAATTGTTGACCACGATCGATATTATAAACCTAAGGGATTGATATTATAAACCTAAAGGAATAGTAAACAAAGGGATCAATACTAAAACCCCAAGGGTTTATGAACCCAAGGAAATAATATTAAACCCATGGGACTAATATTATAAACCCAACATTGTTAAACCCAAATATAAATGCTACAAACACTAAAATAAACATGGTTTATTTTCATGGTGAGTCAATCTTTGTCAAAATGCAACATTCAACGAAGGGACTAATATTATAAAACCAACATCGATAAACCCAATTATAAATATTACAAACACTAAAATAAAGATGGTTTATTTTGATGGTGAGACAATTCTTGTCACAATGTGACATTCAACCATGATTGACCATGTTTGGCTATGATTGAAAATAGTTTACAATGATTGATATTATAAACCAAACACAATAACGAACCCAAGGGATTGATATTATAAACCAAAATGAACAATAAACCCAAGGGATTAATACTAAAACCCCAATGAACGATAAACCCAAGGGATTATACTAAAAGCCCAAGGAATTATGAACCCAAGGGATTATACTAAAAGCCCAAGGAATTATGAACCCAATGGAATAATGATAAACCGAAGGGCCTAAAACTATAGACCCAACAACATTGAACCATGGGACTAATATTATAAACTCAACATTGGTAAACCCAAATATAAATACTACAAACACTAAAATAAACATGGTTTATTTTAATGGTGAGACAATTCTTGTCACAATGTGACATTCAACCATGATTGACCATGTTTGGCTAGTGATTGGCAATGGTTTACAATGATTGATATTATAAACCAAATGGAATAATGAACTCAAGGCATTGATATTATAAACCCAAATGAACAATAAACCCAAGGGATTAATACTAAAACCCCAATGAACAATAAACCCAAGGGATTAATACTAAAAGCCCAATGCATTATAAACCCAAGGGAATAATAAACCCAACGGACTATTATTTATTTTCATGGTCAGACAATCGTTGTCACAATGTGACATTGAACCAAGGTTCGCTATGATTGACAATGGTTTACCATGGTCGATATTATAAACCGAAGGGAATAATAAATCCAAGAGATTGATATTATAAACCTAAAGGAATAATAAACAAAGAGATCAATACTAAAACCCCAAGGGTTTATGAACCCAAGGAAATAATATTAAACCCATGGGACTAATATTATAAACCCAACATTATTAAACCCAAATATAAACACTACAAACACTAAAATAATCATAGTTTATTTTCATGGTGAGTCGATCTTTGTCAAAATGAGACATTCAACCAAGGGACTAATATTATAAAAGCAACATTGGTAAACCCAAATATAAATACTACTATAACTAAAATAAACATGGTTTATTTTGATGGTGAGACAATTCTTGTCACAATGCGACATTCAACCATGATTGACCATGTTTGGCTATGATTAACAATGGTTTGAAATGATTGATATTATAAACCAAACACAATAACAAACTGAAGGGATTGATATTATAAACCCAAATGAACAATAAACCCAAGGGATTAAGACTAAAACCCCAATGAAAAATAAACCCAAGGGATTATGAACCCAATGGAATAATGATAAACCGAAGGGCCTAATACTATACACCCAACAACATTCAAGAATGGCACTAATATTATAAACCCAACATTGGTAAACCCAAATATAAATACTACAAACACTAAAATAAACATGGTTTATTTTGATGGTGAGACAATTCTTGTCACAATGAGACATTCAACCATGATTGACCATGTTTGGCTATGATTGACAATGGTTTACAATTATTGATATTATAAACCAAACAGAATAATGAACCCAAGGGATTGATATTATAAACCCAAATGAACAATAAACCCAAGGGATTAATACTAAAACCCCAATGAACAAAAAACTCGAGGGATTAATACTAAAAGCCCAAGGGATTTTAAACCCAATGGAATAATAAACCCGAGGGATTGATATAATAAACCCAAGGGATTATTATTTATTTTCATGGTGAGACAATCCTTGTCACAATGTGACATTGAACCTGCGGCTCCGTGGACAATTCTTGTCACATTGCGACATTCAACCATGATTGACCATGTTTGGCTATGATTGACAATGGTTTACAATGATTGATATTATAAACCAAATGCAATAATGAACCGAAGGGATTGATATTATAAAGCCAAATGAACAATAAACCCAAGGGATTAATATTAAACCCTAATGAACAATAAACCCCAGGGATTAATACTAAAAGCCCAAGGGATTATGAACCCAATGGAATAATATTAAACCAAAGGGCCTAATACTATAGACCCAACAACATTCAAGCATGGGACTAATATTATAAACCCAACATTGGTAAACCTAAATATAAATACTAGAAACACTAAAATAAACATGGTTTATTTTGATGGTGAGACAATTATTGTCACAATGCGACATTCAACCATGATTGACCATGTTTGGATATGATTGACAATGGTTTACAATGATTTATATTATAAACCAAATGCAATAATGAACCTAATGGATTGATATTATAAACCCAAATGAATAATAAACCCAAGGGATTAATATTAAAACCCCAATAAACAATAAACCCAAGGGATTAATACTAAAACCCCAATGAACAATAAACCCAAGGGATAAATACTAAAATCCCAACGGATTATAAACCCAATGGAATAATAAACCCAAGGGATTGATATAATAAACCAAATGGATTATTATTTATTTTCATGGTGAGACAATCGTTGTGACAATCTGACATTGAACCATGGTTGGCTATGATTAACAATGCTTTATCATGATCGATATTATAAACCGAAGGGAATAATAAACCCAAGTGATTGATATTATAATCCTAAAGGAATAACAAACAAAGGGATCAATACTAAAACTCCAAGGGTTTATGAACCCAAGGAAATAATATTAAACCCATGGGACTAATATCATAAACCCAACATTGTTAAACCCAAATATAAACACTACAAACACTAAAATAAACATGGTTTATTTTCATGGTGAGTCAATCTTTGTCAAAATGAGACATTCAACCAAGGGACTGATATTATAAAACCAATATTGCTAAACCAAATATAAATACTACAAACACTAAAATAAAAATGGTTTATTTTGATGATGAGACAATTCTTGTCTCATCATCAAAATAAAATTCTTGTCTCAGTATGCAGGGGCTTATATAGCAGCAACAATGGACAAAGCTTCAGATGTCAGTCAACTAATCAAGGATAAAGATCAAAGGATCACTCAGCTTGAGATGCAAGTGGCAGAAGAACAACAAAAGATTAATCAACTAGCAGAACAAAAGCAACAAAATGAGCAACTTAAAGAACAATTGAATCTGGAGAAATAGAAAATTGATAAGCAGGCTCTATAGAAACAATAGAAGTTGTCTCAAGAACTAAGCAGCCTTCAAATAGCGATTGAGCAAGAAAAAAAGGCCAAGGATGATCAAATTGCGCAACTACAACTAAAGATAGAAAAATACAAGGGTTATCCATAGGTTACTGAATTCAGAAAAAAGCCTTGGAGATAACCAAAGCCTTGTTTGGGAAATTGAACATCCTTTCCCATAATATAGCATTGGCCAACCCGTTGTGCGACATCTCTGCATCATTGATTAAGGAGGCAATTGCCAGAAGATTGGAATTGGAGAAAGTAGATGAAAAAATAACAAATTTTCTCTCTTGGCAAAATTCAAAGGAATGATTGGCTACAAATTTGCCAAAAATACAAGAATCGCACAAGGAAATCCTATTTTCAGAATGGGAATCTCAGCTAATGAAGGCCAAAAGAGCAACTTCTAGATCCAACGCTACAATGAATGGTGTAATCAAATTAGTAAATAACAATTTACATATGTCTAATTTGATTTCTAATTGCTCTCTAGGTAAACACCCGAAAGAAAAGGCACTGGAACATCATTGGAGACAGAAGTTGGCAAGCAGACAAAAGCAGATCGGAGAAGTTCAAAACTTGACATGGGATACATTCTGGTCTCTTCTAGTCAAGCCTCATAGCCAGGAGATGGCCATGAAATGCTTGTCTGATGTGGTCAACTGCATGGTTACTGAACTCTCCGATGCCACCTATACAGCCTAGCTACATTCTAGGATGAGTTAGCCTCTAGAAATCCAGCCAATGTTATCAATCTGTGAGCTGAAAGCACAAGAGAAGAAGTTAATTCAATGAATTAGTTCAACTGCCATCGCACTGCTAATTTTATACCAAATCCCAGATTTTCATGTCACAGTTTGAACAGCTTATAGTTATTTTTGTTGATAGTAGTTTTTATTTTTATTATTTAAGACCCTTTCATGTATTTAGAAAGGGTCCTCAATTTGTATAAAATTTTGACTTGGGAAGTTGCACTACTGTACTTCTACATATTGTATTTTATCAAAAAATGCATCAAGGTTTCACATTTTTATCAAGAAGCTTTTTCAAGGCTCACACTTTTGCTTGTTCTAGAGGTTTTCTCAAATAGCAAAGTGGAATCTAAGTGTTGTTCACACTGCAAGGATTCAAATGCATGCGGTACTTCTATCACTGTTTTTGTCTTATTTCCCTATGTCAATGAAAACTTCTTTAAAAATTCCTATTGTTGATATATGTATTTTTTCTCAAATAATAATTTATCATATCATTTCTAAAGATTTAGAATTGTTATATTTCAAAGGATATATGTTACCGATGTATATATTTGATGAATGCGATAATGTTTTTATAATTACTTTGTTTAATTTCTTAAACAAGGTAACCATTATATGAATGCATCTTTCTATTTGATAAGTAAGCCATCTATATGCTTATTTGTCTTTTAGGAATAATCAAAGATCACATTGTTTATAAATTACTCGACATAGATAAGAATATTTATATATTTTTGAGTTGTAGGATAAAGACATCATCATAGATCCATTCGACGTGCTTCAAATTTGCGAAGCAAATCTCATGTTCTTCAAAATGAAGTAAATGTTACTCTGCTATTTGAGATGCTTGTGGAAATATTAATATTTCCTATAGAAGAGTTAGAATAGATTAGTTTGATTGCGATCTAAACCAAAACCAATATAAGAACCAAATTGCAAACCAAGAAGCCTTTTAAAGACTTGCACTTTTGCATCTTTTGGAGGTTTTCTCAAATAGCAAAGTGGAATTGAAGTGTTGTTCACATTGGAAGGATTCAAATGCATGCAGTACTTCTATCAATGTTTTTGTATTATTTCCTTATGTGAATGAACACTTCTTTAAAAATTGCTAATGTTGATATATGTATTTTTTCTCAAATAATTCTTTATCATATCATTTCTGAAGATTCAAAATTGTTATATTTCAAAGGATATATGTTAATGATATATATATTTTGATGAATGTGATAATGTTTTTATAATTACTTTGTTTAATTTCTTAAACAAAGTAATCATTATATGAATGCATCTTTCTATTTGATAAGCAAGCCATCTATATGATTATTTGTCTTTTAGGAATAATCAAAGATCCCATTGTTTATAAATTACATGGCTTAGATAGGAATATCTATATACTTTTGAGTTGTAGGATAAAGACATTCTCATAGATCCATTCCACATGCTTCAAATTTGCGATGTGAATCTCATGTTCTTGAAGATGAAGTAAATGTTACTCTACTTTTTAAGATGCTTGTGGCAATATTAATATTTCCTATAGAAGAGTTAGAATAGATTAGTTCGATTGTGATGTAAACCAAAACCAATATAAGAACCACATTGCAAACCATAAAACACTAAAACATGACAAATCATCACCACATTAATAATAACACATTTATATCACTACATTGTAAACAGTAAATAGAATTTAGGCCATAAATACATTGGTATCTATTATCACTCAGGTTGTTCCCTAAAGTTGTAAAAAAGGGAATACGGCCGAGGTAACCACAGACCAATCTTTTAGATATAGATTCTAGCCAATCTGCATCTAGAGAGGGCTCTCTCTTTATAATTTAGCTTTGTTTTGAGGTATATTAGGCTAGTTATGAAGTACAAGGATTTTGTTTTGTGTTTGGTTGGAGGAATGGAGATTCAACAGAACAGTGAGATAAAACTGAAGAATTTCAGTCCATTGGGAATGATGGAGTCAAAATAGGATAGCTTCTTGGATTAGGTTTCTTTAATAGAGGAGGTGTCACAGAGCAAGGTACTCAAACATGGAACAATTTGTAGGCTGAAATTAGATGGAATGGGGTCAATGGGTGAAGGGAAATTAAAAATCCTTCATCATGTTGACAGAGGGAAAATGGTTGAATATTGTTAAGGAGCAGTTAAGAATTCCTAAGCAAATGTTCAAGATGAAAGAATAAGGGGAAACAGGAGCAATTAAGAATTCACTGTTTATGCTAATTCTAAAGAAAACATTGATAATAACAAAGACTGAACACAGAGTGCAATCAAGCAAATTCTGAGTTATTCTTTCTCTCTATTACTTAGATAATGAAACATAGATGATATAATAAACATGAAAACTGTAAAACACAAGTTAGAGGGGACTTATTGATCCATAAGATGATTCAAGAATTCTGTAACATGGTCCTCAACAAAAATTCTTCATTTAGTAAGCCAGACAAAATGGTTCCAACAGCCTTTTATTCCAAAATTCTTCAGTATTACAGTCAAAACTATCAACATCCACCACTCACCAACCAACCCCAAATACTTCATCTGGGGGTATTTATACAAAAATGTCAAGATATCATACAAAATATCTGATAGAAATAATATCTGCTGATAATTAATGCTTCTTTTACATAGATAGAGACAGACAGTCTCGAAAACAGGGAGACAATAAATAGATGCAATAAATTCATTATGCGCTGGTTGTTCCGTCTTTATGAGATGTATTGGAGGTAGGTGCTGCAAGTCAGTTCCTAGATGTCTTCTACTAATCCTCTGTGCTGGTTATTATGCCTTGGCTAGACTTTCTTTAACTCTGATGTGATGCACTTTGACCCGCAGGACCATGATTCATTTTTGTTCTCCACATTATAGCAGATGGTCCAAAATTTTGAATTGACCAAAGATAAATTTATAGGATCTCTAACATACTTTGCCACCACTCCGGTCCTGGTAATTTATGTCTTTGAAGCTTTCTCAAAGTTTCGTCAGTTTCTATGTACTTGAAGAAATTAGGTGGAATAGTGAACAGATGCTTCACCTCATGCTCTATGTAGAACAAATTTTCTAGGTTGTCATAAAGGGACTGGCCAGATGGAAGTGCCTTCAATCCTGAAGTGCTTGAAGATGCATTAGCTTGATTAGCATCATATGTATTTAATTTATGTACATAGTCCTTGTGCTTCATCAGACGATCATTATTTCCCAAAGGACTTGGTAAACATTTTTGATGCAAGACTGTAAACTTTTCTGTGAAAGAATCAATCTCTACTTGCATGTCCTGGCATCTTCTGTCCAAATTTTGCATTAGAGTTCTCATGGTTAGAACTCTCTTGATGTCTAGGATGGTGCCTGTTCTGTCTCTAATTTCCAGTGCTTCCAGTTTTTCACTAGTCTTGGTGTTCAAAAAATGTATTAGCCTGTTAGCTTGCTCAGGAATCTGCCCCAATAAGGCTCTTGTTTTCTGAATTTCCACTTGGGCCACTCTTATCAGGTCAATCTGCTCATAAATGGTTTGGATAGACCTCCACACATCACTAAGGGATTGAGTGATGTTGGTCCACAAAATTCCTCTGATTTCTGCCAGAGGCTTATCCAGAGAGATCCTTTTCTAAGGCTCTTACCTTGTTCTCTAATGCTTTGATCTCCCTTGTTTTCTCTGCCACATTCATCTTGGATTTATCATAACTTTGCTCTACTTTTGCCAATTTTTCTTTGACTTGCTACAACTCTGATACTTGGAGTTTCAATTCCTCCATGGATTTTATTAATTGCTCTGTAGTCACAGTAGTATTGTTGCCTGGTGCTGTTGCTGTTGATGTCACTCCTATAATGATTTCTATTGTTGATGCCAGGACATTGGGAGTCACTGGTATTATAACTATGGAGGGGGCAGTAGTGACTGTTGGAGCTACATTAGGTGGCTTGGAGGTCAACTCTCCCTGCCTTTCTTGTAGGGCTTTCTCCAATGCCTGCTCTGTCTCACTCAATCTTTCATTCAGTCTCATGAGAAGGTCCATCATGTCCACTTCGGATTTCTACTGTACAACATCTACTGTCTGTGGATGCATAGAAGGAGGCATTTTTAGATATTTTCTGAGGGCAACAATGTCCTCTTCTTCTTCTTCATTAGTGCTTTTATGCCATTATCATCTTTGGGATCATGTCCCAGTTCAATGAGAATGTCTTCCAAGGATTTTATCCTGTTGTCCTTTGCTAGAGAAGAAACTTTCTCTAAATCTAACTGAGCAGAGGTATTATTTAAGGAATTTTGCAATTTATGAGCCAACATTGCTTTATCAGCTAGTGTGGAGTATACCATCTCTCCAATCTGTTTATGCAGCTCAATCTGGTCTATTGGATTAATGTCTTTGGCCAAGACCTCCAGATTTGTCCTGATGTAGTCAACTGCTGATTGTGGTTGCTACACCTTGGGCTTGAAAGAGCTCATGATCATTTTGCCCTCATTTATGTCATATGCTCACATTAATCTTTACTACTTTGTGGGGGCCATCTTAAGATATTGATTGTAAATCTGCAGTCTCAGTGGATCATTTCTAGCCTTTATCTTTGTGAATGTCCATTTGATGTCAGAGGTCTGCTTGCCTGGTGGCCTAGTGGATGAAACTTCCACACTATGTTGTCTTTCTAGCTCCTGCCTATGTGAGCTAGTTGATGTTTCCACCACTGGGGAGGTCTGTTGGCTGGTTACCCTCTCCCCTCTTAGACTTTCTATTATTTCTTCAATGATTTCATTTTCAGATAAAAGATTCATTCTTTGCCTTTTTGCACCTGGCTGTTCTATAGGTCCACTGATGGGTGTGGCCTCTTCTCTGTCTCTTTTCTTGCCTTTTTCCTCATTTAGAGGAGTCTGTAATGCAAGAATCTCAGCCGCTTTAGTTTGGATTGAAGGAATTTGCCCCTGTTGATCAGTCATTGCTTGCTGTTGGGTCATATGGTGCCCACCAGAAACTTTTCTTCAATTTAAGGTCTTCCCCTAATATCTTATCAGCGTCTTCCCATGCCTCCCTCTTGTTAATGATAAAAGGGCCTAATTGGTTTCTTATTCTCAGCTAAGCCTTTTTCTTTACATTGCAAAAGTGAGTTAAATCTGCATTGATAAGTTTCCTAAAATACTCCAGTGCAAATAGTCTCATGGGCACATATTTGGGCAGCTTATAAGGGTACAGTTCATAGCCATATATTCTGATTTCAGTATGATTCTGGTAGAGGTACCAGTCACCTATTCTGTAGTTTTTGGAGAGCTGTAAAATCTTCTTTATATCCTTAGAGAGCCTAGGAGGAGGAGCTCCTATCAATAAAGTGGAAGTTGGATGTACAAACCAGTCAATGAATTCACAGTAGGTATAAGGGGATTCAGAAAAATTGTGGAAGACCGAGGTCCAAAAGATCACAGACCTCCTGTCTCCTTTGGAATCCAATTTTCTGATGGGAAATGAAAATTTGTCTGTCTGATAATATAACAGAAGGTGATATATGAAATAGGTGTACTTGAAGACTCCTTCTCTTTCCAGATTTATGAATTTCTCATTGATTTTATTGGCAATGAAAGAGGCATAATCATATTTGATAGCAGGGGGATGTCCTGGAGTAAACATTGACAACATAACAAAGATGGTCTCATCAACAAATTCACTAGTTTTGAATCCCAATATAAAGGATATCATGTCAAGAATAAGCTTTCCAGTTTCATTAAACCAGGCATGTACATAGGGAGGTAGGCCTTGAGGCTGGCAATCTGGCTTCATAAATAATTTAGCAATCCAGGTTATTTCTGCATTGGGCAATTGAGAGCCTTGCTCAAGCAAAAATCCCATGAAAAGAGGAGCAAGGGGCTGAGCTGGATGGAAGTGTAACATCTCATTGATAGATTCAGCAGTTATGTAGAAAGGAACAGTTTGTGATGGAGTCATAACAGCTTTACTGATAGGGTCATAGTTTGCATAGCATTGGTGGATAATATCTGGGAAGACATTGACAAAGGGAAGGTAATAACTGGGGAGATTGGATTCCCATATTCCAAAGATATCAGAGTTCCTTAGATGACTATTCCTAATTCGTCAAAATTCCTGGAGATGGTTCATCTCACCAGATAACTCTTTAATTTGAAAATCTCTGTCAGCCAAGGGTAACCAATCCTGGTATTTATGAGGTGCATTGAGGGGCATGACATTGAGGGCCACAAGGGCTTCCATGTTTGTTTACTGTGTTTTCAAACTGAAGGTTGAGTTTTTGTGGAAAAATGGGCAAAAGAGCGGTTCTGAATGTCTTGGTATGCAACTGTGGACTGCTTCAGCTTGAATTTGGCTCTTTTAGGTGAAATTCTGAGAGGAAAACCGAAATTACAGTTTTGGGAAGTGGAACGGGTTAAATACCTGTATTTTGGAGGTGAACAGGGAAATTGCAGGTTGACTGACGAGCTGCTGAGCAGGATACTGGACTTTGTTTGGTTGGGTGGCAGACTAGACGCTTCTGCAGTTGCTTGGACATAGTTTTCATGAAACAGTTTCGCAGAGAAAAATGAATGAGAATGGGCGAAAATGACACTTTCTCGAGTTTTTAACAAAATTTGTCTTTCGCAGGGCTTTTTGGCACTTTTGGGTCAGATGACGTCATTGGGATGTGACGTTTTTTCATGACGCGGCGGTACGGGATGCTGACTCGGAAGTGACGTGGGGATGACATCAGCAGGTGGGGTCAGTGGGAGGGCAGTAAGTGGTATTGGCCCGCACCGCTTATGGGCCAGAGTGGTTTTGGTGGGGAGGGCCGCGAGCATGGCGGGAGGTGGACATGTGTCCCTGGTACGGCGGCAATACTGCTGACCCCTTGGGAGTTAAAGTATAGCGGATAGGTGGGTTGCGATATGATCATGGGCCATTGGATGGGCAGGCCCAAATCCAACGGCTGGCGGTCAATGGAGCTAGCGGAGGGTTACGGCGCAGGGCCCATATAATTTAAACAATGATTTAACAATCTTTGGGGTGATTATTATTGGTTCGCGAGACACTTACATTAGGTTATTAATTAACTGAATGTTAATTAATCCCGAGGTCGTGTAGATAGGGTTATTTACAAGGTTTTGGATAAACCTTGAATCCCCTGTAAAACATTGACATATGGCTATAGTTTAGCTGGGGGTGGGAATAATAAAATTTGGGGTTTTTGTTATATATATAATACGGGTAGGGGAACGAATATAAGGGATTTAATACTTATCATGTTAATAGTTAATATGAGTCTATGAAAAATAGGTGCTAAGTTATAAAGTTCAACAACTTAGGCTAAGGGAATGAAAGGATTTTACACAAGAAATGTGGCTTCTTTGCCTAAAGCAAGAATGTTGTTTTACTCAGGCTTTTTCATGAAATGAGGTGGAGTGATTTAGGAGTTTTGAGCAGATCTCAATATCCTTGGGGGGAGGTTAGTAAGTGATTTTTGGAGAAGTGTGAAGGGAAGTTAGTCATGCCTCACTTGATTTGTAACCAAACAGTTGCCATGGTACTTATGATATCAATAAGATTAACATCTTTGAGAGAGAAAATTAATCATAAGCATGCTTCTGCAACACCAGAAATACCTACCCAGCCTGCAATACCTAACATTTTTTCTTCTTTTTCTTTGGGTGCACTTGGACTGGCAAACCCTCATTCTCTTCTTTTATTTTGATTGTAATCTTATCTAGATCTACCCTTATCACGTCCAAGGGCTCAGGTTTAACAGTTGAGCTCCTTTGCTTCTCTACCTATCTACTTATCTGTGAAGTTTAAACAGTTTGGACAGATTTTTATTCTCTATCTCGAAAGCAGGAAATTCAAACATGAACTACCCAAGATTAAGTTGTTTGGGCATTCATCAACTGTGGCAATAGTTAACCAACTGCACATAATCAGATTATTTGCAAAAATAGAATAGTAGTGGCATTTTGAACTTGCACATTTTCCTGATCCTTTTCTTTGGGGTTCATTTCTTTCATTTTTTGACCATTTCATTCTTTTTTCCCTTTGATCTTTCTTTTAGGGCATACCCTCTTTACATTTTTTAATTTTTTGGTTTTTTTTTTAAATATGGAAACCTTTGCAGCAAGGAAAGGATGAACATATTAGGGACTTTTACCAGTCAATCATGAAATATGACACCTATTGGTATAGGAGCATAACACTAGCTCCACTTGGGGATGGCTTTTCCTGGTGAAAAGTCAAGAACAGCAGGTCAGATGGCCTTGTGTACAATTCTTGCTGCATTCTGAAATCTTCCTTTGCTGTGAGTGGAAAAAACTTTACCAAAGGATCATGTATAATATACACATCTCTCATGAGCTGATTCAAACAATTGCACCTCTGTTTTGGATGGTTGGCCTGAATGTTTTTTCTTATGTTTTCAGCTCCCAAGTCTTCTTCCACAACTTCTGATAAACTAAAAAATGAGGCAACACAAAAAGGTGGTAAAGTTCCTTGACTGCTCCTCAAAATTTTCTACACGTTCCTCCCTATTCTTATTGTTGTAATAAATTGCAGAGACTAAACATCCTTATGTACAAGTTAGAGTCCTGATATATCAACAAACTGAATCAAAATAGTGTTTTAGCATCCGACCATTGACTGGTCCTTCTCTTGCTTCTATACCATCCAGGCTTTTCAAAAAGTAGGTATTGTTTCCCTGTGAGGCCTGAATAATAAAAGGTCTCTTCCATAGGATGTCAAACTTCCCATGTTTTCCTTTATCTTCTCTTCTAGAATCCCATTTCAGAACTTTGTCTCCTATGAAAAAATCCTCTGCCTTAGTCCTCTTATCATATATCTTCTTAAGATTTTCTTGTAGCACTTGAGATCTTTGATATACCTCTTCTCTGGTCTGCTACAAATGTATAGTCTGATTTATCCTTCTTTGAATGTCATTGGGCTGTACTTGAACTTCTTGCAATAATTTCATTACAGGTACCCCTAGAGATGAAGGAAATACAACCTCCATACCATAAACAAGCTCATAGGGACTAGTTCCAATGGATCTCTTGGTAGTTAACCTATCTGCCCATAATGCATTTAGAAGCTTTTTATGCCAATTTTTCTTGTTTTCTTCCAATACTTTCTTAATGATATTGATCAGGATTTTATTGGATGACTCAGCAAGACCATTACCTTGAGGGTAATAGGCTGTGGAGTTGTTATAGACATTTTTGGGCACTGCAACCCCAATGATAAATGTCCATAAACCAAGGGCTCTTAAGTCCCTAAAAGTGTTGTTCCAACCCCTAAAAGAACAAGGTCAACTGATTACAGCATCTCCCAGAAGTTCTCCATGAAAAACTACTCAGAATTGGTCAAAACTGGACCATCTCACCTGCTCCATGGTCAAAGTGCACTGCATCCCACCTAAATACACACGGGAGGTGCAATGCATCTTGAAAAGCCCTTCTATGGGGTGCGATGGGCGAGAGTGGACAAATGGCAGGGTCAATCTGCAAGGTGGAGGATCATGGAATCTTCCAGAAACTTCTCCTGTGACACTTGCCTCTCTGCATTCGCCTAGGGATGAGTAAGAGATCATCAATCTCCAAGTGGAATCAATAACTATCAGAGAGAGGACACTAATAAAATCTCAAAAGCTGACTCACCCCCTTGAAAACATCTATATATGGATCCCTCATCCCAGAGATCCAAAGGCTGGAATTTTGTATCTTGTAAGGAAGTGTTGCTGGTTTCTTGGTGTAACATCATAGTGTTGGGTGATCTAAGCTTTTCATGAGGTGAAGAAGGGCTCTCTTGCTGGGCGGATGACGCTGGGTCAGAACAATTGGTTGTAATCCTCTTTGCTTTTCTTGATTATTAATAAAGCTATTCAAGTTTTCCTCCATATTCTTGTATGATTGATGATATATGCATTTTTGTGGTCAATATACATTTGGTCCTATATTGTTTATGATAGTAGATCTCTGTTCTTGGATAGTGTTATGCTGCTTTGATTCTACAGGTGCTCTTTGAAGCTGGGTAGATGAGGAAGCGAGTGGCAAAGATCTATCAGAAGGGAGAGGAATCAAGCAAGGAACCAAGTGCAAGACAAAGGTTGGTCTCCTTCTTTCCCCTCTTATCTACTTTTCATAAAGGAAAACGAAAGTGGTTTTAGTTTGTTTGTTTCTAAGGTAGCTACCAACCTTAGTGGAACTAGCAGCTCTGCATAGACACTAGATTTCCCGATAACAAAATGGCGACTCCACTGGGGAGTGAATAGATTGTTTGTTTGTCTATATTTGTTTACTTTATAAACTTACCGACGGAGCCTGAAGTCAAGCCAGCTAGCCTTCGAACTGCATTTGCTATGCAAGTGCAAAGTAGATCAACGCTGCTTCAATCTATCTCTGGGTTTTGTTTATGAATTGAACAATTGATTTACAAGCTCTCTAATTACCCTTTTGGTGGCTCTAGTAACCTCCTTAGATCTACCCTTGTGATTGATTTACTGATTACCACTTGCTCAACCTAAATCCCTAAACTGAGCTGCAAACTATGACCCGGAACCCAGTTGAAGTCTCGTCCCTGGATCAACGCACTGTCTCTTCTTTGGATTCTGGATGCATCCCACTTCTCGAGTGTGGTAGGTGCGCTACATCTCACTTTCCTTGTGTTACAGGTGCGCTGATTAGACAAGGCCTCTTCTACTCTTAGATTTTGGTTTCTATGTTCACTCGTTTCAGCTCTATTTAGGAATTTTGCTGTCTGTAGTCAGTATGCCTCTGTTGAAACCCCCTTCCTTGCCATTATTCCGCCTCCATTGTGCAATGAACTGTAAATGTTTTTATGTATTATGATCCATTTTCAGTTCTCTTTACAAAGAAGTAGCGTAATTGAACTGTCGTTTCTTGATTTGAAAAGTGTCTCAAGTGTCGTTTCAGTCATAGAAGAGAATCTGATTGTTCTTGATAGTCGATTACACTGTTACTCTTGTATTTGATTTGAATTAGTAGTTTTTCAAGTGTCGAAAGCAAGTTTTCAATTCCAAATCGCAAAGTGTCGTCATTGTCTTCATTTTGTCTTGAAAAGAAACTTGATAGTAATGTCGCTTTGAAAAATAATTCAGATTTTTGCTTAGCTTTCTTTTTACCATTTGCACATTAAGAAGGCTGAAAACAAATACATGCATGTGCATTTGCATTTAGACTGTTTGTTGGTTTGATTTAGGACAGTGCATATAGTGTGTGCTCTCTGCTCTATGTTGAAAGAATATCATCTCTCTTTCCCTAGTAGCTAGGATTTTCATTGCAAAAAGAAGATTAAACGATTGTTTATCATCTTAGATTTCATTTTAGGAATTGTACATCTACATCATGTGGTGAACCTGAAAGGAAAATTTCTTAAGCAATATCACTGTAAAATAAATTTAATGAATCTAAAAATGCTTTGGAACCTAACGCACAACATTTAGAAGTCTAGGCTAGAGATGTATTCCGGCATCGTAAAGCCTGGTAACTATTGTTTTCATTGCTGGTTGGGTGATTCTTCCACTTTGAGACGATAAGTGCTAGTACGGACTTGTGCTCCCACGTACCGTCGAGTATATATTTGGAGACCACAATAGGCTTTATCCTTTATCCATAGGAAGCCATGTCTACCGCCCTATCGATCACAATGCACTGAACACAGCATTCGGGAAGATTGACTACCGTACCGTAAAAGGTATTCTACAGTTCTGCGATTGGTTTGGTAATCCCTCTGTCTAGATTTCTAGAGTAGTCTCTTTTGTTCCTTTTCAGACTCCTTAAAAGAAAAGGTCCATCTAAGCACTTGTCACTTCAGGCTCATTAAAAATCGAAGGCGACTAGAGTCATCTTTTGTTTTTTCTCGACTCTTAAAAATTGAAAAAACAAGTTGTGTCAAAGCATCTAAAATTTATTTTAATCGGAATAATCATCA
This sequence comes from Pinus taeda, assembly GCA_000404065.3. NCBI lineage: Eukaryota > Viridiplantae > Streptophyta > Pinopsida > Pinales > Pinaceae > Pinus > Pinus taeda. The sequence continues at coordinate 109,382 of APFE031113988.1, forward strand.
CCTTTCCTACGTTGGTCTTAGGTTGAGAAAAATGGAGTCCACCAAACAAGGAGTTCCCCTTGGGGGAAATCCTAGTCCTTTCTCCTCTTGGGGAGATGTTGGTGCACCCCATATGGCCACATTGTCACTTCCAGGATTCACAATTGGCTTGCCCGTATGGCTCTTCTCGACCTCTATCGTTCAGAACACCGTGATTCCTAAACAATCAAGTCAGCAACTAAACGATACAAAATTTACCCCCCAACCTTCTACTTCGTCCAGTTCTCCCTCTCCTCCTTCCTCTTTGCTTGATAAAGCTGGTAAAGCCAAAGATCAAGTAACTTTGAAGAAGAATGAGAAGAAGAAGAAAGAGAAGAAGAAGAAGGAGCCAAAGGTGAAAAGGGGCAACCGGGCATCGTCTAGCGAAAATCCACACACTGCACCGTCCAGGCCTAAATCGCCATGTGTCATTTGTAAAGGAGACCACTATCATCGAGATTGTCCTTGCATCCCTCGGATCTTAAGGGACTGGTCTCCTCGTTTGCACAATCTAGTGTCATCAACCCCTGATAATCATGTTGAAGATACGCTGTCCACTAGTGAAAGTGAAGCCCCTCGAAAAAAAGGAAAATGTAAATTTCCTTGTAAACTGTGGGAAGGCGATCACGCCGTCCACCGTTGTCCCTTCTTAGATGAGGCTAAAAGAGTCTTGGATGACCGTCCGGTTTCACTGTTATGGCTTCCTCCTAGATATAAGAAACTCTTGCCGAGTCCGTCACTAGTTGAGAATCCGGCTGACATGCCATTGTGGTCAGCCGAAGCATCTATCATTGAAGATAAACCATCTGAATCCACACCAAACGAAAGTCAAAAGGTCGAGGTGGCAGTTGACCCGGTCTTGCCTTCAGAGGATCCATCTTCAGATGATACAGTCACCGAAGAGAACAAGAATGACACCGTCCAGATTCTCTTCATAAGCACAGACTCCAATGAACATGGGGGAAGTCTACCCATTCCTTTACCACAGAAGGAAGTTCGTCAGAGTCGTATCCGACTGTCCATTCGGTCCCACCTCCAAGCAACCTAGTTGTTTCCTTCGATTGGAATCTACTAGGCAGACCCCGTTTACAGGCTAGTGTACCATTTCGAATCATTGCTCAAATATATAGAATGGTCATGGCCAGTACCATCATAGATGAAGGGGCTTCTATGAGTATCCTTTCCTCAGCTGCTTGGAAAGCGCTTGGTTCGCCATTGCTTTTGCCTGAGATGAGAAATCTAACAGGCTTTGACAAAGGAACCAGTCGACCGTTAGGGATCCTTCCCAATGTGCCGATAACATTGAGAAGGAAAACCATTCACATGAACGTAATGGTAGTCCAAGGACCCCTGGATTATAATCTACTCCTTGGACGCGACTATATTTATTGCATGGGAGCCATTGTCTCCTCACTCTTTAGAGTAATGTGTTTTCCGCATGAAGGAAGAGTGGTCAAGCTCGTAGACCAGCTTTCATTCCTCAGTTCACACATAACAAATAGTCATATACCAACCCTGAATGGTCTTTTCACGCAAGGAATGTCTCATCAATCCCCAGTCCGTCCTCCTGATGAGCGCGAGTGATTCGGAGGATATGACTGAAACCCAGGTGGCATGCACCCTCGCCTGTTTCGACAGGAAAACCTTGGGTATAGGGTAGGTTTCCGTGAAGAATATATGACTGGCTGATACACCCATCCATTTAGGAAAATGGGGTTAGACTGGAATAAGATACCTCTGTTATAAGGTAGCCCTTTCCTGATAAAACAAATGTTTTGTTTGCAAATTAAGGGGTAACCTAGGAACTCTACTTCACTATGCTTGGGGGCATGCAAACCTTTTGGCATGCAAGCGAAGAGCGACCATTTATTTTTTAAATTTGTAGGTCCTCTAACCCTTAAACTCGTAGGATTGGTTGTTTCCTAACTTGCATATAGAAAGGATGCGGGGCAAAGCTTTGAATAAATGCCATTTTTAAATGAGACATCCTTATTATACGACTGGATCGAGGAGTTTTAACGCAGAATTCAAGCTCGTTAAAAAATAAACATAAGCAATGGGAAAAAGTTCCCCCAGAGTTTAAACTCATTAAAAAATGAACCAATTTCCGATAAATAACCATCATGAATGTATTATTATTAGCCTTTGAAGCCTTGGTTGTGTTCTCATCATCACCTCCACTCTGTACTAGCCGATCATTCGCCTCCATTTGATTGTTTAGTTTTTGAGGAATAGCTGCAAAGAGTGATCCTATTAGCCATCCTTGTGACACTGCCGTGATTGGAAAATTCCAAACCTTACCTGGAATTAGCTGCTACCCGAATTTATCACTCATTCCTCGAAAAACAAGTCTCCTTTAAGCTATTTTCAACTAACTCGTAAAATATGAAAAGATTACCAAGCAATTGGCCTCTCCAGCTCGTTAAAGTGACCAAAACTGCTATCCCTCCTTTAGATTTTAATCTTTTTGGACCTGAGGGATTATTACACAAAAAGATTGAGCGCTTGTTTTGTTCGGCTCGTTAAAAATACCGAAATTTCATCCCTTTTGTATTATTTTATACTTTTTCGGACTCAAGGGATTATATGACGAAAAAGGATTGTTGGAGTTTTCTTTACTTCCCTTTTTCAGACTCTCTAAAATTGAAAAGGACTAAGTTATCCTTGTCACTAAACTCGTTAAAACTGAATAGCGACAAACTTGTCCATATAGACAAGAATGAGTTTCACTATCGCTAGGCTCGTTAAAACACAGCGATGGGTTTCCCCGAAGGGAAAACTATAGAACAAGCATATGTTATCCTCCTCAAGCTTGACAAAAATAAAGAGGTACTGGTCAGCAGTGACTGGAGAAAAATTGGGAAGAAAACTTAAAGAAACTTTATTGGTAGCAAGTCACTCTTGAACATGACACTTTCACTCCGCATCCGAGTCGAGTTGGGTTGTTCCATTCACTGGTCATATCACCATGGTTCTGTCACACCATCCATATTTGGGGTTAATGCTACCAATCCATCATGTCAGTGTCACCAGTATGTTCAAGAGAAGTCACTCAGAGAATTCACCTGTGTCTCATCCACTACAATACATTTACGCCCCATTATTTCATGACCGCCACCCTAAATCTTATGTCATCAGATCGTTTTTCACCTCCATTAAAATCATTTGCTCCATTCCATGTCATTGATGTGGGATTCACTAAGGCCCTCCTATGACAGATCGCTTCTTGCTGACATCAGCTCATTATCCGAGAAGTCGATCTAGGAACAACCCTTTCAGTACTTTGAAGCTTGCATGCCTCAATGGCAAGTTTCTCACTTCCGGCGACAAGTTTATATCAATGGCCTTCGACCGAAAGATTTTTCGTGGTGTTTGAAGCCAAGTCCCTTATTCACACCACCTGAATTGTACTGTAGTACCTTGAGGGTCATCATCATTATCGGTGACTCCTCTCGCACCTGTTAATAGCTTACATCGCTGGCTGGTAATGAGGCGATGTCTTTCCATGTTCGACTCCAGAACATCTCTCACATGGATCGACTTGTACTTTGAGTGAAGATCGAATGATATTGAAGACCCTGGATCTAGTTTCATCCATTCGGGCTACGATATATATTCAGGAAAATAAAGACATCAAATGTACATCATTGCTGCACAGATAATCATCCAATCCGAGGGATGATGGCTCTACCAGAATCATCAATCTGCACATAGACGATTGTTTGTCTTATGTACATGAAAATGAATTTATAAAGCTGAGCATGGGAATGCCCGCCTTAGCTATATCATGAAAATGTTATGAAGATAATGTGTTGTATTGTATCTTATTACAGGTCACCTTCTAGCTTGAAAAACTTCACATCCTCATGATAAAGCATTTCACCCGACATCAAAAAGATTAACGACCTCATGCTTTAGGGGGCAACTATTATAGACATTTTTGGGCACTGCAACCCCAATGATAAATGTCCATAAACCGAGGGCTCTTAAGTCCCTAAAAGTGTTGTTCCAACCCCTAAAAGAACAAGGTCAACTGATTACAGCATCTCCCATAAGTTCTCCATGAAAAACTACTCAGAACTAGTCAAAACTGGACCATCTCACATGCTCCATGGTCAAAGTGCACTACATCCCACCTAAATACACACGGGAGGTGCGATGCATCTTGAAAATCCCTTCTATCGGGTGCGATGGGCGAGAGTGGACAAATGGCAGGGTCAATCTGCAAGGTGGAGGATCATGGAATCTTCCTGAAACTTCTCCTGTGACACTTGCTGTGGAGTCTCACAGAAGGTATGTTTTGATGATTATTTCAGTATCTTTTCATTAGGATTTATAAGCCTTTTTGCATCTTGAAGTAGGAAAATGATAAAGAATTATGATTAGACATGTGAGATTAATCTAGAACGTTGACGACTGTCATTTCCATGTACAGGAAGAGGGAAAAACAAGAAGTGGACATCTTAAAGGGAAAGATAGAGATAGATTAACTGCTGTCCCTCCAATGGGAAACCACATGTGAACCAGATCACAATGGATCAACCCAGGAAAGGAAGCGGAGATACCAGCTCGGTGCAAAAAAGAGAAGAAGTAACATAGGATTAACGATTATGCGTATCCCTCAGGATCTCTGATCCTGAGGGATCGCTGTTTTAGTTGTTCCTGCATCTAGATATCTCCGTCGACATCCTTATAAAAGGGTTGGCATTGTTAGCCGAAGGGGGGATGTTCTTATGTAATTTCTTTTAAAAGATCAAGACTATGATCGTTATGTCCTGTTAAAGACTTGCTCTACTGTTATTTTATTTCATGCATTAATATAGACTTGGTTACTCTTTTATCTTTGAGCCTGGATCAACTTTAAGCGGTGTACCCCTGGAGGCTAAGGGCCCAGCCCTGGAGGACACTTGCTCTTGTATCATTACGCGTGGTTTTTGTGTGGTTTTCTTAACAACGTAATTTGGTAATCTGACGTGTTTTATCCAGTTTATGTTACATACTCTGTTGTGTTAATTCATCCAATATTCCTGCAAACAAAAGTATTGTATTGATGTTGCATTATGTTGTTATTCCTTTAAGTGCTGGTATAATACGATTAATCTTTATAGGATTATTGTTGTTACAAGACAGAGTTCTTGTGTTAAGTGATTGTGCCTTAAGCATTATAGAATTCGTTGAGGAAGCTCTGATTTTATATGCTTGGTAATTTCTTGAATATTATTGTTTCATATTCAGATGCAATCGTACACTTTCTAAGTAGAAGTGATAACTGAGCCAAACTGAATATGTTGTGTTCTTTGATGCTGTTCCATGTGTGTATATATTTAAGAATGAAGAATTGATGTTTGGATTGGTGAGATTAAATAGATTCACAGTTTGTCGGATTTAGTTACTGGTCATTTCCTTAGACGCTGTTCCACTTCTAGATTGCTATTCCATTTCTAAATTACTTGCTATTCCATTTTGAATTGCTGTTCCATTTTGAATTGTTGTTCCATTTTCAATTGCTGTTCGATTTCAAGAGTGTTGTTCTATTTCATTACTTGCTTTTGATCAGGACAATCTTCGGCTGTAGTGAGCAAGAGCATCTGCCTCTAGTCTCCCAGCCCTCTGATCTGTTCTTCATCAGTTTCGAAAGGGGTGGGTTATCGCTACCGTACCCTTGACTGATGCATTGCCTTATAGTTGTTGTTTCATTTCATTTCCTTTTATCTGCTATTTCATTTCCTATCTGTTAAGGACGAATCCGAGGCTGTAGTGAGCATCGGCATCCACCTCTAGGCTCCCAGATCTCTGATCTGTCCTCCGATTTCCTTTCTATCAGTTTCTAAAGGGATGGGTTATTGCTACCGTACCCTTGACTGATTCTTTGTTTTACGCCTGAGTGAGTGATTTAGTCTTTTGAGAATAGTTAAGTGTAGACGCACACCAATTTACTTTTGTAGTTTTGACTAGCTGTACTACGAGCATTACTCTGACAAATGCTAAGCCTCAGACAGAGACACTCTTTGAAATAGCGAAATGATCCCGGATTGACATATTAATGTGAGGTAACTAAAGGTGAAAGAGAGCCTTTTTATAGCTCTACATTTGGCGTCGTTGCTGGGGATAAGAGTGTAGCCATTTGTTTTTTTCAGAGTAGTGTGCGAACCTGCTAGGGGAGAGTTGAGTTTTGAAAATGGAAGGTAAGAACCTACGTACGGAGCATGTAAAAGCCCTGCTCCTTTGCTCGCTTCCCTGCAAATTTACTGATATCTGCTTAAGAGGGATTTAATAGTTAAATTGAGTGCATGACTAAGCAGAAAAGGCCAGAGAAAAATTCCAAACCCTTACCAAAGCTAGAAAAAGCTAAGGGGCCGGTGACCCTTGGTCGAACAACCTTCATAGATGAAATCTATAAGAAAGCTTAATCTCAGCCCTCAGTAGGACCCAGGAAAATTATTTCTAAGCAGCCTACTAGCTCCTTCCAAGCCACAGGTTTACCATTTGTAGCCTTCGCTGAGGTGCATAGCCAAACTGATGAATAGGACTTTCAAGAAATTGAAAATTCTATTCCAGAGCTATTGCAGGAAGGAAATTTTAGTAATCTTTGTGAAGGAGAAGGAGAAACAGGGGAAACTGAGGAACCAAGATCTCCTCCTAGGATAACTCAGCCATTGAATAGCCCAGACAAAGGAAGTGCAGCAAAAATTACCAGTGAAGGGACCCAATCTCCTCAAATAAAAATCCTAGATAGAGGAAGTGCTATTAAAGGTGATCCTGTCAAAGCCATTCCTGCTCAACCTAGAAACACCCTCCTAGATATTCCGGAAGATTATTGGCATATATTTGACGCAATGGCTCAAAATTTGCCAAACACCTAAACTTCTGCATTACAATACCCCATAGTGGATTCTGCAGCAAACGCCCACATGAAAGCAATTCCCCTTCAACATATCCCTACATTTCACGGGCTTACATCAGAAGACCCGGATGCATTTTTATTTGAGTTTGATGTATTGTGCAGGGGATATGATTACACCACTGACCCCCAGAAACTAAAACTGTTTCCCTCTACCCTGAAAGGGGCTGCTCTAAGATGGTTTATGGGATTAGGTGGTGGGGTTATAAATAATTGGGAACAAATGAAGGAATCTTTCCTAAAAAAATATCAAGATTATTGCAGGTCTAGAGAACTAAAAGATGAAATATTCCAGATGGTGGCTAGACCAAGCGAAACATTAGAAGATTATGTGGAATGTTTCCAGTATAATTTGCAAAGATCCCCCTATGCATCACTACCCTTGCCCGATAATGTGTTGAAAACAACATTAATAAGAGGCATGAAGGAACAATGGATTGAAACATTAAACATTATGGGAAAAGGGGATATTTATCAAAAAAAATTTGCTGACATAATTGATTTATGCATCAGGAGTTCTAGAGGCAGTACACGAGTCAAACCAGTGGAACATGATCGGTTTGTAAGAGAAAATAAAATCTCATCAGAAGGAGTAACGCGGGTGGAAATTGGAAATTTACTAGAAAATTTTAAAACCGATATACTGGGAACACTGACTACACAATTAGATGTTTTGCAGGCCAAGCAAAAGCAAATGGAAGCAGAACAAAATTTAACAATCTTCTGCCCCAGATGTAGGAAGAAGCATAGCCATAAGGAGTGCCCACTAGATGCAGTCCAAGCATGCGCCATTTGTACAAGGGATCACTCGACGGAAAATTGTCCCTCACTACCTAAACTGAAAGAAGTATATAAGGAGGCTGAAGAAGAACCAGAAGCGGTGTATTTGCTCAACCAGCGTCGTCAGTGGCAGCTGTGACAAACTGGTATGTTCTCAGACCCAGCTTCCTCTTTTCAGTATCTGCAGTATAATGCTCAACAGTATAATACATGGCAAAGTCAATTTTAGCCCCCATTTCCAAACTGGTCACCACAGTCGTATCCTTCTGCTAATCCATGGCTAAATCAGACAAGCCAATCTGGTTGGTCGAATCCTCCTTATCCCCCACCATATTGGAAAAATAGCCCATACCCACCACAATGGACTCCCCCTACTTCACAAAGTTCAACTTGGCAGAATAGCTGGCAGAGACCAACGAATCAGTCAGTAGGAAATGTCCCTCTCCCTCAACCTACAATGCCAGCTTTACAGCAAAATCCCCAGTCTAATCTGAGACTGCAACTCCCAGCCCAACCCAACCCCAATCCAAATAATAGGCCAGTCGAATCTCTCCAAATCTTAGAAACCCCAAAAGAAGGATCCGATCTTAGGGGGTGTAATGATCTTCAGCTAAGATCTGGGCGTATTATTCAAACTGACGGAAATAAAACAGTGCAGATTGAAGATTAGTTACCTAGAGAACATCTGTTACATGAAGAGGATGTGAATAAACAACAAACTCATAATCAACCAACCACATCCTCTCCCCCATTCCCAGAACAATTAGTCATACCTCGACCGATACAACAACTTGATTTTGACATTCTGGGAGAATTGCAAAATTTGTACATAAAAATTCCATTCCTCCAAGCCATTCAATACATCCCCATATATGCAAAAACTATTAAAGAATTGTGCATAAAAAAACCTAGAAGGAATATAATAAATAATCCAAGAGTTCAAGTAGTCGGTACTTTATCTGACTTATTATCAGGAAAGGAAACGCCTATTAAATATGAAGACCGAGGAAACCCAATAGTAACTGTCCAAATTTATGGTCAAACCTTGCCCAATGCCTTAGTTGATCTTGGAGCTACAATTAATATCCTAACAACTGCCACTTGCCAAAAGCTAGGCATTACATCTGTAGAACCTACCTCTATTTTGTTAGAATTGGCTGATCGGTCTGTGGTTAGGCCGAAAGGCATACTACATGATGTTATGGTCTCGGTTGACTCTTGGGAATATCCAACCGATTTTCTGATAAAAAATCCTAAAACCCGACTTGATGGACATCCATTGATCCTAGGAAGACCTTGGCTCACTACCACTGATGCCTATATTGGTTGTCGGCAAGGGAACATGATCATAACCAAGGGGGCAGATATCAAGAATTTAGTGCTATACCCCCTGTGCAGCCAAGTATTACAATAGTCAGAACTAATAAGCACCCTGTATCATATCTTACTGATAACATTAGATCTCCATTAACTATACAAGAAGCACTTGAGTTCAAAGACCAAACAGAAGATGATGCTATCAATAATTTCATTAGTCAAATGACATTTACATCTCGTACCCAATGTCATATGATAAAAGCAGCATTTGATAATGAAGAAGAAGAGGACCCTCTGAAATATACGCATGATCACACAATCCCTGTTACCTCTGTTCCACATAGTAAAACGGTAGAAATTGAACCTGGAAAAACCTTAAACATTAATGCCAACCTCACATCCGACCAAGAAACGAAGCTCATCCATATGTTAAGGAAATATAAAGAAGCATTTGCATGGGACTATCCTAATATGAAAGGAATCGATCCCCAGTTATGTACACACCATATTTACATAAAAAAGGATGCAAGACCTGTTAGGCAGCCTTAGAGAAGATTGAATCCTCATCTAAAAGAAGTAGTAAAAGCTGAAATTCAAAAACTTTTAGATGTTAACTTCATCTATCCTATCTCTGATAGTAAATGGGTCTCTCCACTTTTGGTCGTACCGAAAAATAATGGGAAATGGAGAATTTGCGTGGACTATAGGGAACTGAATAAAGCAACACAAAAAGATCACTTTCCTCTCCCATTCATAGACCAAATATTTGACACCTTGGCAGGAAAGAAATTATTTTCTTTCATTAATGGCTTCAGTGGGTATAACCAAATACAGTTTCCCCCTGAAGATCAGGACAAAACTACCTTTACCTACCCCTGGGGAACATTCGCCTATCAAGTTTTACCTTTTGGCTTATGTAATGCCCCTGCTACATTCCAAAGGGCTATACTTAGCATTTTTGCAGACCTAATAGATGAAGGACTGGAAGTATATATGGATGACTTTACTCCATACGAAGACGAGTTTGACCCAGCACTGGATACACTAGAAAAAGTCCTTGAACGTTGCATTGCTACCAGGCTTTGTTTAAGCCATGAAAAATGTTATATCATGATGACGGAAGGACTTATTTTAGGACATTATATTTCAGCAGCTGGTATTCAGGTAGATCCAACAAAAATTCAAATACTTTTGCTTATTCCTACTCCTACCACTCAAACATAGGTACGTAGCTTTCTTGGATTCTCTGGTTACTACAGAAGGTTTATAGAACATTATTCACGTATTGTTGTGCCCTTGTATGCACTAACTAGTAACATTGATTTCCTTTGGACAGAGAAATGTGAACGTGCTTTCAACGATCTGAAGAAGCTCGTATCTACAGCTCCAGTCCTTAGAGGACCAAATTGGGACCTGCCATTTCACATATCATCCGATGCCTCAGACACAACCATTTTAGCGGTCCTTGGATAGGAGGAGGATAGGAAACCATATGCGATTTATTACATTAGCAAAAATCTATCCCCTACTGAATTAAACTATACGGTCACTAGAAAATAATTTCTAGCTGTTATACATGCTGTTAATAAATTCAGACATTACATTACAGGATATCCTGTTATCTTGTACACAGATCATTCTGCTATAAAATATTTAGCAAATAAACCTATCACAAATGGCAGAATAACTAGATGGCTGATTTTATTGCAGGAATTCGACATTACAATCAAGGATCGCCCCGGGAAAGAAAATCTAGTAGCTGATTTCCTCTCAAGAATGCCAAAGCCAGTGGACGCAGCAGCGATTGAAGATCAATTTCCAGATGAGCATCTCTTTGTTATTGCTGTTCAAACACCCTGGTATGCTGACGTTGCAAATTACCTAGCAGTAGGTAAGTTACCAAAACATTTAACCACTAATGAGCGAAAACAAATTGTTCAGCGAAGCACTAGATTTTCCTGGATTGGGGGCTATTTATTTCATATAGGGGCAGAGATGCATATCAGGAGATGCATTCGAGAGGACGGAATTTTTGACATATTGAAGGCATGCCACAACCAACCATGTGGTGGACATTTCGCTGACCGCAGGACTGGACACAAAGTGTTACAAATAGGGTATTATTGGCCCACCATTTTCAAAGATGCAAAGAAATTTTTCCAAGCCTATGACAGTTGCCAACGAGCAGGACGCCCTAGTCAGTCGGATGAAATACCTCTGAAACCGCAACTAGTCATTGAACCATTCAAGCGATGGGCTCTTGATTTTGTGGGGCCAATCAACCCACCATCAAACCAGAAAACATACATTTTGGTGGCAATAGAATACGTCACCAAGTGGGTTGAAGTAGAGGCATTACCACGAGCTAGAAAAGAGTCTGTTATACAGTTCCTGTGTCATCTATTTGTGCGTTATGGACTCCCAAGGGAAATAATTACAGATGGTCAACCACAGTTTGCTGGAAACACAATAGCTGCAACACTTAACAATTATCATGTCCAGCATAAAATCACTACCCCATATCACCTGCAGGCAAATGGGCAAGTAGAGAGCAGCAATAAAATAATAGAAACAATTCTAACAAAAACGGTCGCATCACATAGACGCGATTGGGTTGCTAGACTACCGGAAGCACTGTGGGCTTATAGAACAACATGGAGGAGTACCACCGGTTACTCACCTTATCAGCTAATGTTTGGAAAATAACCTATTTTCCCCATAGAATTTGAAATTCGAACATTACGAACAACACAGGAAGTTGGTTTAGACCTAACTGAGGCACAGACTAATCACCTACAACAGATTAATGAGCTGGATGAAATAAGGCTCTCTGCACTTCAACATACTGCTCTGATACAACAGCAGAGGGCTAAATGGCATGATGCTCTCATTAAAAATAAGGTCTTCCATGAAGGAGACTGGGCTCTTTTGTACGACTCTAGGTTTCAGGACTTCTCCGGGAAACTCCAGACTCGTTGGCTGGGACCATACGAAATCCATAAAGTACACGATAATGGTACCCTTACTTTAGTTACTATTGATGGTTCTGGATATACGTTTAAGGCAAATGGCCATCGAGTCTGTCTCTATCGCAAACCACTTACTTGGGAATCCTTCTGTCAATAGCTACGCCAAAACTCAGATATGGAGATCTTAGGGGAGGAAGACAAGTCTTCCTCACCTGTAGTTCATTAAGAAATTTACTTTTCTTTACAAGTTGTACATAACTTCTTGAATTACTTTTTGTACATAGCTTTAAACCAAAGTTTTGTTACCTCTGCTATTCCTTTTCCAAAGGAACAGCATTTGTGAGTTTTTGCTGTTCCTTTTCCAAAGGAACAACATTTGTGAGTTTTTGTTGTTCCTTTTCCAAAGGAACAACATTTGTGAGTTTTTGTTGTTCCTTTTTCCAAAGGAACAGCATTTGTGAGGATTGTTGTTCCTTTTTCAAAGGAACAACATTTGAGAGTTTTGTTGTTCCTTTCTAAAGGAACAACATTTGTGTGTTCTGTTGTTCCTTTTCCAAAGGAACAACATTTTTGCTTTCTGTTGTCCCTTTTACAGAGGAACAACACTTTTGCTTTCTGCTGTTCCTTTTACAAAGAAACAACACATTTTGGTTTTTGCTGTTCCTTTTTCAAAGGAACGGCATTTGTGTGTTTTGCTATTCCTTTTCCAAAGGGATAGCATTCTTGCTTTCTGCTATTCCTTTTCCAAAGGAACAACATTCTTGCTTTCTGTTGTTCCTTTTACAAAGAAACAACACTTTTTGATTTTTGTTGTTCCTTTTTCAAAGGAACCACATTTGTGTGTTTTGCTGTTCCTTTTTCAAAGGAACAGCATTTGCATTTTTGCTTGATTTTTGTTGTTCCTTTTCCAAAGGAACAACATTTTGCTTGATTTTTGTTGTTTTGTTGTTCTCTTTTTTCAAAAGGGCAGCATTTGTGAACCATTATTGTTCCCTTCCTAAAAGAAAACGCCACTTGTATAATTTTGCTCTCCTTGTGAAACAGCTTGTTACTTTTGCCATTTTAAATTGAGGATGCTTATTGATAGTGTTCTTTCAAGTATTTTTGAATACGGCCATGCACTTATGTGATGGAAGCAAAAACGCAACATACGGAAATCAGTCAATCATAAATCGCTATCTTTATAAGAAACTGCCCTGAATTGATGACACAAGGAAAGACATGCTTACTTATTCTCTTTTGCTGCCATTGTTCTACCACTTCCGTTTGATTGGTTATCTGTATCATGATGATCCTTTTTTTCCTCTGTGATTATCATTCACCAATAAGAACAAAGGATCTATACCTTCCTATTGGGATATTAAGACTTCTTCCACCATTCCTACTCTTAAGGAGTGTTGAACCACCCTTTGTGTATAAGCAGGAACAATATTTTATCAAAAACAAGAAGACAGAAAGCAAAATATGGTCAAATTGTAGGATAGGAAGTCTCATTAAGAGCTGGCCTACCATGATCATCAGGACTGAAGCGAAATGGCATTCCCACTATGGCCACCACACCAGGGAAACGGTCCAAAAGGTATATTAAGAAAAAAAACCCTTGGAACAGGAGGTCTCATCACGAGCCGGCCTACCCACTATTCGCTCCTTCCTCGTGAATGGAATTATGGTTAACTGGACACCAAGATAGCATAATGGCCTACATTTTTGACATTACAGAACAATTCCCAACATACACAAAGGACCATGGTTCCAGGGGTGAAACAAACAACTCTGCCAAGGTTATGGACACCTGTTGGCAACAGAGCACTGTTAATGGTATTGAAGTCGCATTATTTACACCAATAGGAAAGTGGATTGCATCTTTTGTTTCTTATAATGTGATAATCAATTATATATTACCATGATCATATAACACATGACTATATATTATTTCCAATCATTACGGAACCAGTGACAATGACCACAAGAGACTCTCTATTAATGGAAAATGTCTTGTCCCCGAAACTCCATCAAATCACCACAGTCTCTTACGTATTCAAACGATGCAACTTTTTACCTCGATTTCAGTGATAGGTTGTTTTTGTAACCATGGCATATTTCCATACGCTGCTCCATAAAGATCTTGTTGCAGAATATACACTGCTCCTTTATTTGATGGCTGGGACAGCCTATCACATTGTAGGGGGAGGTTAACCTCATCATTCCCCAGAACACGTGTCAGTTTGCCAATCGGGAAATTATGCACTCAGGTAGAGCACGACTCAACGATATTATCTCTTTCTATTTTTTTGATTTTTTCTGCATGAGCTACTATTCAAAGCCATCTCCACTGCATACGCCGTAGCATTAGAATTTGAACAAGTGCAACGCCATCAGCTTCTCTGCGTTTCAACAAACAACTGTTGTCCCTTTGAGCATTTGCAGTAAAACTATGGGAGGAAGGTCGGTTCGCAGAGAACCACAAGTGCTAACTGTTTCGGCTGCAGCCCGAGAGATTTTGGAAAGAGCAGGTTGGCTAACCTATCTTAATTGTCTGAAGGAGTCCAATGAAATAGTCACAATTGAATTTTTATAGAATTTGCGGGAAGACTACTCCATAGTAAGAGGAAAATGCATAACAGTCACTGACGACATTATCGTGGAAGTCACAGGACTGCCAGCCACTAGACCAGTGTGGACGCTAAGGAAGGAAAGGGTGCAGAAGATTATAGAAATCTTCAGAGACAAGGGACAAAGTTTGACAGTTCGAGGAAAGGGGGTGCTACCAGCAATGCTAGGAGAACCCTGGGCGGAATTAGCAAAAACCATCCAGAGCTATATCACCTGCGAAGGAAGAAAGGACGTGGTAAGACTACGACATCTTAAACTCCTAGCTGTTCTAAAACAGAAATGTGCTGTAAATTTACCTACATTGTTAAATTCATTACTACATGATGTTGCACGAAGTATGACAAAGGCACAGCACATAGAGTCAGTCGTCAGTCATCACGGATTAATTCGGTTGATAGTCCACCATAGTCTCACCTAGCAGCAGAGCAGCTGGGAGGAACTAATTGCCATCATAGATGGGGGGCTGACCACACCTGAGCATCCAAGAAAATGAAGACAAGTCACTAGCACCCCCCAACATCCAGAAAAACAAGAGAAGATCACTAGCACAACCAAGCAACCTGAGAAACATAGAGAATTGGCAAAGTGGAAGCATGTCGCCAGCACATCCGAGCAACCTCAAAAACATAGAAAATCGGACCGGCTGGCACAATTTCACGTAGGGCTAGAAAACGCCCAGGTAGGCACTAGCCAGACGGTGGAAATTGATGATGAACAATCCTCAGAAGAAGAAGAAGAAGAAGCAGAAGTACAAGATGAAGAAGCAGAACAATCTGCAGAGCAATCTACAGAGGAAGAAGAAGAAGAGGAGGTAGAAAAATCTGCAGAGGAAGAAGAAGAAGAGGAGGAAGAAAAATCTGAAGAAGAGGAAGAAGAAGAAGAGGCAGAGCAATTTGCAGAAGAAGAGGAAGGAAACGATGAAGAAGAAGGAGAAGCTGAGCAGGAGGAAGGAATGGAACAGCAGGAAGGCAGCCCATCACAAGACCCGCTAGGGGAGGATGAATTGGCCAAAGTTTTGGTTAATATGGGTGAATATGGCCAACCTCCGAGTCCAGTAGACCTCCATGCCGGAGAGAAACCCTAGGAGAAAGATGCACTCGAGGAGGCAGAAGTAGAAAATCTGCCCATTCATGATGAGAAGATGTCAGAAGATGTTGAGTAGGAACAACCTGTTCCTAATCAGAAGGCACCAGAAGGAAGTCCGGAGGAAATAAGGGCAGAAGAAGAATTAGCCCAAGAAATAACAGAGCCAATTAGGGTTCTGACCCCGGAACAGTCACCCCAGGAAGAAAACCAGGAAGGTAGCCACAGTCCAACCCACAATAAAAAGCCTGCTGTTCTTTCCGAAGCAATGGTAGAAATAAAGGAATTACGAAGGGAACAACAAAGATTATTGAACATCATAGTCCGACTTCACCAGCGGATTAGGATCTGGAAGGTGAGGCAAAGGGTAAAAGGAAGAAAAGGTTCGACCACATCAGTAAAATCCTTTAAGGGCAAGAGGCGGAGGAGTAGCATCTGTCCTACTGCTCAAAACCCTGACAAAAGCCAAGCTGCTATTCCAAATGAAGCTGGAGAGCAGACTGCTGTTCCAATTGAAAAGGAATAGCAAGGGGCTGATGTTCGTGTTAAAATAGAAAAAGATGATAAGATAGCCCAAACAAAGGCACCACCTTTAGGAATAATAAGGGTTCTGAACTCAAAGCAGCACAATAAGAAGGTTCAGGTAAAGCTCCCGGCCTCCACGGCCGCATGGAAAAAGGACCCAGAAATGAGAACCCTTCAGAGAAATTTGGAGCAGGCACGGCAAGAAGCAGAAAAATTTAAAGAGCAAACGGTCCCCCGAGAGAAATATGAAGAATTACAACATAAACTAAGGAACGTCAACTTATCTGAAAGCCAGGCCTTTGAGGGATGGCAGAAGCAATAAGAGAAAGTTGCAAAGGTAACTCGTAGACTAGATGTAGTTATCAAACAGATGGATACCTTATGTTCTCTATATAATGACGTCCTAGCATGTGGAGCCCCTGCTAAAAAATATGCCCTATTTTTAATGGAAAGGTATTTACAATTGAAAATAAAGGCTGTTAAAGTAGGCGCTCCTATACAAATTAACACCATAGATGATTTCATAAACTGCTGTAAACATTATGGGGTGAAAGTGCAGAGATTATTATGTGAATTTTACTTGCATAACCTTGTACTAGAACAAGAGACCGAACTGAACCCTGGCCCTTTTGTTGGGGACATTCAATTGCAAGCATTCATTTCATTTGCAGTTAATCAAATTAAATGGCTCAAAGCTTATAACGCTTTTCAAAAACAAGAAAACAGATTAGATCTATGGGTGAGCGCTGAGCCTAGGGATCCAGCGCAGTTATGGAGTGGACATAGAAATCTTATGAGGACTCCAAGAGTGATTGAAGTGCTAGGACCCATGCATGAGGCAATCATTCGGCAGGGACTTGAATACTTTTCCTCTATTAAAGACCCTGCCATTGATGCAGCTAAATTTCGATATCGAATATCTAATCCAAATATTCAGCTCAGAGAACCATTTAAATATGATAACTTTAAACTTGCTGCCAATCGTTTTCCCCTCTATGGCGAAATTGTTCTAAGGGCAGGGCCATCCTGGTTAGGATATAGGTTCCAGAGTCTAATTATTTGTCATCCAGCACCCGGATACCAAGCCCTGTATGAGATGCCCGAGGGTCAAACAGGCCACTTCTTTGATCATTTATTTTCGCATCACAGCTGTAGACCCTCACATAAGATTCCATCTCCAGCTTACTCACTCACTGCATTGCATGTCAACTACAATGTTTTCATGAGGCCATGAAAAAGGGTAAGCTGGGGGGTGTGTGGAGTCTCACAGAAGGTATGTTTTGATGATTATTTCAGTATCTTTTCATTAGGATTTATAAGCCTTTTTGCATATTGAACTAGGAAAATGATAAAGAATTATGATTAGACATGTGAAATTAATCTAGAATGCTGACGACTGTCGTTTCCATGTACAGGAAGAGGGAAAAACGAGAAGTGGCCATCTTAAAGGGAAAGACAGAGATAGATTAACTGTTGTCCCTCCAACGGGAAATTGCATGCGAACCAGATCACAATGGATCAACCCCGAAAAGGAAGCGGAGATACCAGCTCGGTGTAGAAAAGAGAAGAAGTAACATAGGATTAATGATTATGCGTATCCCTTAGGATCCCTGATCCTGAGGGATCGTTGTTTTAGCTGTTCCTGCATCTAGATATCTCCGTTGACATCCTTATAAAAGGGTTGGCATTGTTAGCCGAAGGGGGGATGTTCTTATGTAATTTCTTTTAAAAGATCAAGACTATGATCGTTATGTCCTGTTAAAGACTTGCTCTACTATTATTTTATTTCATGCATTAATACAGACTTGGTTACTCTTTTATCTTTGAGCCTGGATCAACTTTAAGCGGTGTACCCCTGGAGGCTAAGGGCCTGGCCCTGGAGGACACTTGCTCTTGTATCATTACACGTGGTTTTTGTGTGGTTTGCTTAAGAACATAATCTGGTAATCTGACGTGTTTTATCTAGTTTATCTTACATACTCTGTTGTGTTAATTCATCCAATATTCCTGCAAACAAAATTATTGTATTGACACTACATTATGTTGTTATTCCTTTAAGTGCTGGTATAATATGATTAATCTTTATAGGATTATTGTTGTTACAAGACAGAGTTCTTGTGTTAAGCGATTGTGCCTTAAGCATTATAGAATTCGTTGAGGAAACTCTGATTTTATATGCTTGGTGATTTCTTGAATATTATTGTTTCATCTTCAGATGCAATCGTACGCTTTCTAAGTAGAAGTGATAACTGAGCCAAACTGGATACGTTGTGTTCTTTGATGCTGTTCCATGTGTGTATATCTTTAAGAATGAAGAATTTATGTTTGGATTGGTGAGATTAAATAGATTCACAGTTTGTCGGATTTAGTTACTGGTCATTTCCTTAGACATTGTTCCACTTCTAGATTGTTGTTCGATTTCTGAATTACTTGCTGTTCCATTTTGAATTACTGTTCCATTTTCAATTGCTGTTCGATTTCAAGAGTGTTGTTCTATTTCATTACTTGCTTTTGATCAGGACAATCTTTGGCTGTAGTGAGCATCAGCATTTACCTCTAGGTTCCCAACCCTCTGATCTGTTCTTCATCAGTTTCCAAAGGGATGGGTTATCGCTACCGCACCCTTGACTGATGCATTGCCTTATAGTTGTTGTTTCATTTCATTTCCTTTTATCTACTGTTTCATTTCCTATCTGTTAAGGACGAATCCCAGGCTATAGTGAGCATTGGCATCCGCCTCCAGGCTCCCCAATCTTCGATCTTTCCTCCGATTTCCTTTCTATCAGTTTCTAAAGGGATGGGTTATTGCTACCATACCCTTGACTGATTCTTTGTTTTATGCCTAAGTGAGTGATTTAGTCTTTTGAGAATAGTTAAGTGTAGACGCGCACCAATTTATTTTTGTAGTTTTGACTAGCTGTACTACGAGCATTACTCTGAGAAATGCTAAGCCTCAGACAGAGACACTCTTTGAAATAGCGAAACGATCCTGGATTGACATATTAATGTGAGGTAACTAGAGGTGAAAGAGACCCTTTTTATAGCTCTACACTTGCTTCTCTGCATTCACCTAGGGATGAGTAAGAGATCATCAATCTCCAAGTGGAATCAAGAACTATCAGAGAGAGGACACTAATCAAATCTCAAAAGCTGACTCACCCCCCTTGCAAACATCTATATATGGATCCCTCATCCCAGAGATCCAGAGGCTGGAATTTTGTATCTTGTAAGGAAGTGCTACTGGTTTCATGGTGTAACATCATAGTGTTGGTTGATCTAAGCTTTTCATGAGGTGAAGAAGGGCTCTTGCTGGGAGGATGACACTGGGTCAGAACAATTGGTTGTAATCCTCTTTGCTTTTCTTGATTATTAATAAAGCTATTCAAGTTTTCCTCCATATTCTTGTATGATTGATGATATATGCATTTTTGTGGTCAATATACATCTGGTCCTATATTGTTTATGATAGTAGATCTCTATTCTTGGATAGTGTTATGCTGCTTTGATTCTATAGGTGCTCTTTGAAGCTGGGTAGACGAGGAAGCGAGTGGCAAAGATCTATCAGAAGGGAGAGGAATCAAGCAAGGAACCAAGCGTAAGACAGAGGTTGGTCTCCTTATTTCCCCTCTTATCTACTTGTCATAAAGGAAAACGAAAGTGGTTTTAGTTTATTTGTTTCTGAGGTAGCTACCAGCCTTAGTGGGACTAGCAGCTCTGCATAGACACTAGATTTCCCGAAAACAGGAGTGACCTAGAGTGATATGGTATTTGTGACAAAAACTGATCATTCTCTTGGATTTAAAAGTAGCCGCATTGTCAATTATAATCTTTTGAGGACAACCAAATCTGGACAGGATGTTGGTTTCTAAGAATTGCATAATCACTGAATCATTGGCTTGTCTACAAGGGATGGCTTCTATCCACTTGGTGAAATAGTCTGTAGCGGTCAGGATCCATTTATGTTGGCCAGAAGAGGGGGGATGAATTTCCCCAATAAAATCTAAACCCCATTGTTGGAATGGTCTTTCAGTGGAAATTGGTCTAAGGGGTAGAGGTAAAAGTTTCCTCTTGCCTTCAAAGATTTGACATTTATGGCAAGCAGTAACAAACTTTTTGACATCAGCAAACAATGTGGGCCAGTAAAATCCAGCCCTTAGGATTTTATCAGCAGTTGATTTCTAGTACAAATGTCCACCACAGTCCCCTACATGACAGTCTTTGACTACCTTATCAGCTTCATCTTTTATTAGACAATTTAATAGAACAGCTTCATGATTTTTCCAAAAGAGAGTATTGTCTAAAATACAAAACTTTGAAGCTTTCATTTTCAAAAACCTCTTCTTTGTTCTGGATAACCCTGGAGGATCCTGTAGGTTTAATAATACATAACATATATCAGCATACCAAGGTGATTCTAGGAAGGCCTGGCTGATTTGTGGAGTCACCATCTCCTGTTCATTATCCAGTTCATTAATATCTAGGGCTTGGCAATTGGTTTCAGTCATGAGTTTAGCCAATCCCTGTCCTTTGATAAGTTTTGTAGGTTTTATTTCAATATCATATTCTAATATAGTCGTAATCCATTTACCTCTCTTGCCTTCAATCCCCTCTTGGGTCAGGATATCTTTGACAACAGTGCTTGGTACATAAGCTATTATATGAGAGTATAATATGTAGACTCTGAAATCTTTGATGGCTTTCACAAGTGCATAAGCCTATTTTTCCATGATTGGGTATTTTAGTGGTGCATCCCTCAGTGCTTTACTAAAAAAGGCTATGGGTTTTTCACATCCTTGATCATATTTCTATAGTAAAATAGCAGCAATAGTATGTTCTGATGCAAATGAAAAGATTATGAAGTCTCTGTCAAATTTTGGGCTTGTAAGGACTGGTGTTTTGGTTAAAGCTATTTTGATTTCTTCAAATGCTTGTTTGGCTTCTAATGTCCATTTGACCTTGGAATCTTTTTTCAACATATTATTCAACAATCTAATTAGTTCAGCCAACTTAGGTATGAATCTTCTTAAAAAATTGATTTTCCCTAGGAAAGCTTGAAGTTCTTTGACATTTTTGGGGTGAGGTATTTGCAAAATGGCTTCTATTCTGTCAGGGTCAATTTTAATGCCATCTTTTGAGATTATGTGGCCCAACAATTTTCCCTCCTCAAGGCTGAAAAATGACTTCTTTGGATTTAGTGATATACCATACTTTCTGCATGTTAAAAAAACTTGTCTCAGATGATCTAGGTGCCACTGATCTTATTTGGAAAACACAGTGAGATCATCTAGGTATATGACTAGGAAATCATGAATTTCTTTAGAAAACGCTATGTCCATTGCACGTTGAAAGGTTTCCCCTGCATTCTTGAGTCCAAATGGCATTTTCACATATTTGAAAGTTCTCCATGTGGTTGTAAAAGCAGTCTTTTCCTGATCATCAGGGTGAACTAAAATCTGGTTGAAGCCCAAGAAACCATCCAGCAGTGAAATTCTAGAAGCACCTACTACCCTTTGTAAAATGTGGTCCATCTTAGGTAAGGGATAGTGGTCTTTTAAAGAGACCTTATTCACATTCCTTAAATCAACACACAGTCTGATTTCTCCTGTTTTCTTCCTAGTGGGCACTAAGTTAGAGACCCATTCTAAAAATCTGATAGGTGCAATATCCTAGCTTCATACATTCTTTTGACTTCTTTTTCAATTAAAGGGAGTAGTACAGGGTTTACCCTTCTGAGTTTTTTCTTGAAAGGTTTCTGATTTTCTTTGAGGGGTATTGTATGGTGAATCACAGAAGTATCATAAGATTTGAGATCTTCATAGCTCCATGCAAAAACATCCTGGAATTCCTTGAACAGTTCAACATATTTAAGCTTTTGGTCAGGAGGAAAAGTTTTGGAAAATTTTATCATCTTAGGATTTTGTTCAGTTCCTATGTTACAGTCCTCAATCTCTACATTTAGACGCTGCATTTTGGGTCTCTTTGGGATGTCATTAGAATAAAAAATGTCTTCCAGAGGAGTTAATCCTGTGGGCAAATAATTGTCCTTTAAATCAATAACTTCAGATTCTCCTCCAATAGTTTCATCAATGTCTATTTCTTTAAGCTCTTGCAACTCTTTGCTGGTAATTTTTTTTGTATGCAGCAATTTAGTGGCACTTTCTACTGAAATGTGTGTTTCAATTTTATCCATATGATCAACTTCACAAACAGTGTTCGTGTCTATATTAGTGCTGGAAAATTCTTCTTTTAAGGTCAAGAAATTATTAATCTGAGTGTCGCTGTCAAACACTTGCCAGTTTTTCACATTGTTTGGTACAGTTGGCCTGTGTTTAATCTCAGCTGTAAACTGATGATTGGGTTTAAATGGCAGTTTAAAAGTGTTGGCAAATGTTGCCAAACTGTGAGCATGCAAATTGTGTTTCCTTGGAATTTTGGAAAGCTAAGTTTCAAGAAATGTATTGAGTATTTCAATTGCTACTCCTCTCTAAGATCTCAATCTGAGATCATTTGTGAGGAAGTTCCCTTTCATTTGTTGAATGACCAAATCAGAGTCTCCCAAAATTGATACCCTAACTGCCCCTAAGCTTTTGATCAATTTAATTCCTAGCAAGAGGGCTTCATATTCAGCCATGTTATTAGTGCATCTAAAATTCAACCTGTATGCATGTCCTTCAGCGTGATCATTTTCCATATTATGTACCCAAATTCCTGCTCCTGCTCCTAGTTTATTGACTGATCCATCAAATTCCAAGTGCCAAAAGATCTCATGTTTATAATTGGAATCAGGAGTTCTAGAAATTTGTTTGATAGGAAGATATGTTTCTTTTGTTTCATCCTATTTCTCTTGAGCATCTGGTATATCACTTATTTCAGAAATTTCTTGGGTTTGAGCACTAGGTTTTTCATTTATGATTTTTTCTTGATCTAATGTTGAAGCCTTGACATCAGTTGAAGGATAAATTTCAGCATTGTATAAGATGAAAGAGTCCATGTCAGAATGCATGGAATAGATGGGAAAATTCTGGGGTTTCTCCTGGGTGCTGACAACGTATTTCATTAATGTCTCTTGGTATAATCTCTTTGGTTGACCAAATACTGAAATGGTAGCATAGGACATGTCCAATTGTAAAGATCCCTGGAGCTTTGCACCCCAAGATCTAGACAACAACATGCCATATTTTGGTGGAATATCATCTACCACTACATCCATTAAAATTGTCTTAGCAGGGTATTGAACTAATGATACAGATAAATCTTTGATTAATCCTAGACATTTGACCTGGCTTGAATCAAAAGAGAACAAGTCTTTGTATGGCCTGGTGATATCGAGGTCCAACTTCTCCATCACATATTTAGGCATTAAATTATGAGAAGATTCAGAATCAAACATTGCATTTGGAAGTATTTTATCATGAATATTCAGACTCACATAGAAAGGAGGAACCCCTCCATCTACCAATTTTCTGTTTACCTCAGAGCCAAAAATTAATTTTGGTTGATCATCTAGGACATTTACTGCATCTCTGTTTTCTGAAATTTGAAGTGATCTGTTGATTTGTTCTCTATAGACATCATGCTTAGCCAATTCTGACAATGGAATTGCTATCTTTAATTTGCCTATTTCGGTCTCAAGGTTGAAAGGTTTTTCTGTTTGAATTTTTTCATTTCGAGCAGTGAAATTTTCTTTTTCTGCTGTTTTCTCAGTGTTTTTTTCTTTTTTTCAAGAGTAGTGTTATGGGCAAAAGTTGTTTCCAGATCAATTTCTGGGGGTTCTTCCACAGTTTGTTTGAAAGGAATGGAAGTTGAAGATTGTTTAGTAGGTTGTTGATTATCTGATATATCTTCAACTATTGGATGATTTGGGTTAGGAATTGTTTTAGGAGGGATTTGTATAGGAGGGTTCTTAACCTTAGCTTTGGCAGGTTGCTTGGTTTCTTTCTGTTTATTGTTTTCAAAAACATCTATCCTTCTGCTCCTCAAATTATATTTCTTGTGGACTTCATAGATGGCTATGTCATATCCCTCCCTAAAATCAAATGATTCACCCGAATGGATTTGGAATTGATTAAGAGTATGAGCTTCTTGGTCTTCTTGGGTCAAGAAAATTTGTTGTTCACTATTGAGACCCATTAAATTGATTTGAGTATCTTCTGTTGGCTCACTGGAGGTTCAAGCTTCAACATAGTTTTCTTGGAATGGAGATCTAATGTTTTGATCAGGGCCAGCCTTTCAAGTATTAGGATTCTGATTTTTTCTAAAATTTGGGTTTCTTCCAGTGTTGCTCAGTTGACCATCCCAAGGGGATTTTCTCTCAATTGTTTCTAATCTATCACCAAGTCTATCCATTCCTTTAATGATAGCAACTATTTTTTGTTCAAAGGTAGAAGGTTCTTCTTTGATGGGTATCCTTCTTTCAGCTCTAGCTCGAGCTCGTTTAGAAATCAGGTTGGCCTCAACACTAACAGCGATACTCTACATGTCTTCTAAGCTTCGAGGAGCTCTTTCTCTAAGTTGATATGCCATGTCAGAGTCAAATGCATCAAGGAATTTGATCAAGGCCAAGTCTGGAGGAGGCCTGAGATTCTGAGGAATAGCATTGTATACATTATTAAATCTGGAACAATAATCTTGAACAGTTTCTTGTGAACCTCCCTTCAAGTTTTCATATTCTGATAAAATGTGGAGAGGATCTTTCTTCTTTTCCCATCTGTTCAGGAAGGTCTGATAAAGAGCCTCTGGATCAGCAATGGTATTTGTAGGGAGTGCTCTAAACCAAATTCTAACATCTCCAATTAAGCTTTGGATAAAGACTTTCATTCTTACATCATCAACATCAATTTCATAGTGTTCAAAATAATCAGTCATCTTCTTGGTATGTTGTTGAGCTGTGTAAGTGCTAGTACCATCAAAATAAGTGATTTTGCTTTGATAATCTTGGGGCATGGCCCCTAGATTTGCAGGTAATTGCAAGGGAGCATATGGGTTTGCCATATTTGTAGATATAAGAGTGACAGCTAGAAGAACAGGGATACCAGTTGAAATATGTGTTGTAGATGGGGGAGTGGAAAAGATGGTTTGAAATGCTGATGGTGAACTAGGAGAAGCAACAGTAATGTCAAAAAGGATTGGTGCCTTTCGAGGAGTAAGCTCAGCTTGGATAAGGTTCTACTGATGTGTGTCAAGGTGTGAATTAGCAGAATGTTCTTGACTCTCTTAGCTTCTAAGGACCTTAGGAATTAAATTAGGATTTTCAAAGACCGATGAGGGATTTGGATCAGGATTTGATCTGGTGTAACGGATCTTCTTCTTTGGAGCCAGCTTCCAAGTATGTTTTTGGTTTTTCTTGAAATATTTTAACAATACAACTTTAACAGTATCTTGTAGGAAGTTTTAAAATATGGGAGTTTGAATTTTCCTAAAGATCTAGTGAAACAAGGGACTGATCAAGTATTTGAGACAACTGTTTAATATATGAACTAGATTGGAGATAGACTAAAGCAGCAGTAACAAATAATTATTCAGAACCCCAGTGCAGTCACCAATGATGTTATCACTCAGGTTGTTCCCTAAAGTTGTAAAAAAAGGAATGCGGCCGAGGTAACCACAGACCAATCTTTTAGATACAGATTCTAGCCAATCTGCATCCAAAGAGGGCTCTCTCTTTATAATTTAGCTTTGTTTTGAGGTATATTAGGCTAGCTATGAAGTACAAGGGTTATGTTTTGTGTTTGGTTGGAGGAATGGAGATTCAACATAATAGTGAGGTAAAACTGAAGAGTTTTAGTCCATTGGGCATGATGGAGTCAAAGGAGGATAGCTTCTTGGATTAGGTTTCTTTAACATAGGAGGTATCATAGAGAAAGGTACTCAAACATGGAACAATTTGTAGCCTGAAATCAGATGGAATGGGGTCAATGGGTGAATGGCAATTAAGAATCCTTCATCATGTTGACGGAGGGAAAATGGTTGAATACTGTTAAGGAGCAGTTAAGAATTCCCTAGCAAATGTTCAAGATGAAAGAATCAAGGGAAATAGGAGCAATTAAGAATTCACTGTTTATGCTAATTCTGAAGAAAACATTGATAATAACAAAGACTGAACACAGAGTGAAATTAAGCAAATTCTAAGTTATTATTTCTCTCTATTACTTAGATAATGAAACATAGATGATATAATAAACATGGAAACTGTAAAACACAAGTTAGAGGGGACTTATTGATCCATAAGATGATTCAAGAATTTTGTAACATGGTCCTCAGCAACAATTCGTCATTCAGTAAGCTAGACAAAATGGTTCCAACAGCCTTTTATTCCAAAATTCTTTAGTATTACAATCAAAACTATGAACATCGAGCACTCACCAACCAACCCCAAATACTTCGTCTGGGGGGGTATTTATACAAAAATGTCAAGATATCATACAAAATATCTAATAGAAATAGTATCCGCTGACAATTAATGCTTCTTTTACATAGATAGAAACATACAATATGGAAAACAGGGAGATAATAAATAGATGCAATAAATTCATGTTGCGCTGGTTGTTCCATCTTTATGAGATGTATTGCAGGTAGGTGCTGCAAGTTGGTTCCCAGCTGTCTTCAATTGATCCTCTGTGCTGGTTATTCTACCTTCGCCGGACTTTCTTTAACTCTGATGTTATGCGCTTTGACCCGCAGGACCGTGATTCGTTTCTGGTCTCCACATTATAGCAAATGGTCCAAAATTTTGAAATTGACAAAAGATAAATTTATAGGATCTCTAACATAGATTTCCACCACTCCGTTCCTAGTAATTTATGTCTTTGAAGCTTTCTCAAAGTTTCATTAGTTTCTATGTACTTGAAGAAATTAGGTGGAATAGTGAACAGATGCTTCACCTCATGCCCTATGTAGAACAAATGTTCTAGGTTGTCATAATGGGACTGGCCAGATGGAAGTTCCTTCTCTCCTGAAGTGCTTGAAGATGCATTAGCTTGATTAGCAGCATATGTATTTAATTTATGTACATAGTCCTTGTGCTTCATTAGATGATCATTATTTCCCAAAGGACTTGGCAAACCTTTTTGATGCAGGGCTATAAACTTTTCGATGAACGAATCAATCTCTACTTGCATGTCCTGGCATCTTCTGTCCAAATTTTGCATTAGAGTTCTCATGGTTAGAACTTTCTTGATGTCTAGGATGGTGCCTGTTCTGTCTCTAATTTCCAGTGCTTCTAGTTCTTCACTGGTCTTGGTGTTCAAAAAATGTATTAGCTTGTTAGCTTGCTCAGGCATCTGCCCCAATAAGGCTCTTGTTTTTTGAATTTCCACTTGGGCCACTCTTATCAAGTCAATCTGCTCATAAATGGTTTGGATAGACCTCCACACATCACTAAGGGATTGAGTGATGTTGGTCCACAAAATTCCTCTGATTTCTGCCAGAGGCTTATCCAGAGAGAGATCCTTTTCTAAGGCTCTTACCTTGTTCTCCAATACTTTGATCTCCCTTGCTTTCTCTGCCACATTCATCTTGGATTTATCATAACTTTGCTCTACTTTTTCCAATTTTTCTTTGACTTGCTTTAACTCTGATACTTAGAGTTTCAATTCCTCCATGGCTTTTATTAATTGCTCTGTAGTCATAGTAGTACTGCTGCCTGGTGCTATTGTTGTTGATGTCACTCCTGTGATGATTTCTACTGTTATAACTATGGAGGGGGCAGTAGTGACTGTTGGAGCTACTTCAGGTGGCTGGTAGGTCGACTCTCTCTACCTTTCTTGTAGTGCCTTCTCCAATTCCTTCTCTGTCTCACTCAATATTTCATTCAGTCTCATGAGCAGGTCCATCATGTCCTCTTCAGATTTCTATTGTACAAAATCTGTTGTCTGTGGATGCATAGAAGGAGGCATTTTTAGCTGTTTTCTAAGGGCAGCAATGTCCTCTTCTTTCTTCTTCATTAGTGCTTTTATACCTTTGGCATCTTTGGGATCATGTCCCAGTTCAATGATAATGTCTTCCAAGGATTTTATCCTGTTGCCCTTTGCTAGAGAAGAAGCTTTCTCTAAATCTAACTGAGCAGAGGTATTATTTAAGGAATTTTGCAATTTATGAGCCAACATTACTTTATCAGCTAGTGTGGAGTATAGCATCTCTCCAGTTTGTTTATGCAGCTCAATCTGGTCTATTGGATGAATGTCTTTGTCCAAGACCTCCAAATTTGTCCTGATGTAGTCAGCTACTGATTGTGGTTACTGCACCTTGGGCTTGCAATAGCTCATAATCGTTTTTCCCTCCTCTATGTCATATGCTGCCATTAATCTTTGCTGCTTTGTGGGGCCCATCTTAAGATATTGAATGTAAATCTACAGCCTCAGTGGATCATTTCTAGCCTTTATCTCTGTGAATGTCCTTTTGATGTCAGAGGTCTACTTGCCTGGTGGCCTAGTGGATGAAACTTCCACACTATGTTGTCTTTCTAGCTCTTGCCTATGTGAGCTAGTTGATGTTTCCACCACAGGGGAGGTCTGTTGGTTGGTTACCCTCTCCCCTCTTAGACTTTCTATTGTTTCTTCAATGATTTCCTCTTCAGATAGAGGATTCATTCTTTGCCTTTTTGCACCTGGCTATTCTACAGGTCCACTGATGGGCGTGGCCTCTTCTCTGTCTCTTTTCTTGCCTTTTTCCTCATTTAGAGGAGTCTGTAATGTAGGAATCTCAGCTGCTTTGGTCTATACTGAAGGAATTTGCCCTTGTTGATCAGTCATTTCTTGTTGCTATGTGCCTTCCACTTCCTTGCCCTTAGAATACCCTGTACCTGGTGCACTGGTTTCCTGTACAGGTTGCTGTGAAGTTCCAGCAGAGGATGCACCGACTCCGGTTTGCTGAGGCAGCTTGAAAGATACCTGTCCAAAAGAGTCCAGGTCAAGGGTATTTTTAAGATATTTCATAGCTTGTTCCATCACTTCTTGATGAGTAAGTTCTTCTATTAATGTACCCTCTACCAACTCATCCTGATTGGCTAATTGCTCTATTTCAGGGATCCTATAATGTTTATAGGCCGACAGCCTGTTTTTTACTTTTCTGTCACCTATAAAGCTATTTGGGTCATATGGCACCCACCAGAAACATTTCTTCAATTTAAGGTCTTCCCCTAATATCTTATTAGCATCTTCCCATGCCTCCCTCTTGTTAATGATAAAAGGGCCTAATTGGTTTCTTATTCTCAGCTGAGCCTTTTTCTTTACATTGCAAAAGTGAGTTAAATCTGCATTGATAAGTTGCCTAAAATACTCCAGTGTAAATATTCTCATGGGCACATATTTGAGCAGCTTATAAGGGCATAGTTCACAGCCATATATTCTGATTTCAATATGATTCTGGTAGAGGTACCAGTCACTTATTTTGTAGTTTTTGGAGAGCTGTAAAATCTTCTTTATATCCCCAGAGAGCTTAGGAGGAGGAGCTCCTATCAATAAAGTGGAAGATGGATGTATAAACCAGTCAATGAATTCACAGTAGGTATAAGGGGTTTCAGAAACATTGTGGAAGACCGAGGTCCAAAAGATCATAGACCTCCTCTCTTCTTTGGAATCCAATTTCGTGATGGGAAATGAAAAGTTGTCTGTCTGATAATATAGCAGAAGGTGATATATGAAAGAGGTGTACTTGAAGACTCCTTCTCTTTCCATATTTATGAATTGCTCATTGATTTTATTGGCAATGAAAGAGGCATAATCATATTTGACAGCAAGGGGTTGTCCTGGAGTAAACATTGACAACATAACAAAGATGGTCTCATCAACAAATTCACTGGTTTTGAATCCCAATATAAAGGATATCATGTCAAGAATAAGCTTGCCAGTTTCAGTAAACCAGGCATGTACATAGGGAGGTAGGCCTTGAGGCTGGCAATCTGGCTTCATAAATAATTTAGCAATCCGGATTATTTCTGCACTAGGCAATTGAGAGCCTTGCTCAAGCAAAAATCCCATCGAAAGAGGAGCAATGGGCTAATCTGGATGGAAGTGTAACATCTCATTGATAGACTCAGCAGTTATGTAGAAAAGAACAGTTTGTGATGGAGTCATAACAGCTTTACTGATAGGGTCATAGTTTGCATAGCATTGGTGGATAATATCTAGGAAGACATTAACTAAGGGAAGGTAATACCTAGGGAGATTGGATTCCCATATTCCAAAGATATTAGAGTTGCTCAGATGACTATTCCTAATTCGGCAAAATGCCTGGAGATGGTTCATATCACTAGATAACTCTTTAATTTGAAAATCTCTGTCAGCCAAGGGTAACCAATCCTGGTCTTTATGAGGTGCATTGAGGGGCGCGACATTGAGGGCCACAGGGGCTTCCATGTTTGTTTACTTTGTTTTCAAACTAAAGGTTAGTTTTTGTGGAAAAATGGTCAAAAGAGCAGTTCTGGATGTCTTGGTATGGAAACTGTGGACTGCTTCAGCTTGAATTTGGCTCTTTTAGGTGGAAATTCTCAGAGGAAAACCAAAATTACAGTTTCGGGAAGTGGAATAGGGTAAATACCCGTATTTTGGAGGCGAACAGGGCAATTGCAAGTTGACCGACGAGCTGCTGAGTAGGATATTGGACTTTGTTTGGTTGGGTGGCGGACTGGATACTTCTGCAGTTGCTTGGACATAGTTTGCATGAAACAGTTTCACAAAGGAAAATGAATGAGAATGGGTGAAAATGACACTTTCTCGACTTTTTAACAAAATTTGGCTTTCGCGGGGCTTTTTGGCGCTTTTGGGTCGGATGACGTGATCGGGATGTGACGTTTGGTTGTGACGTGGGGGTACGGGATGCTGACTCGGCAGTGACGTGGTGATGATGTCAGCAGGCAGGGTCAGTGAGAGTGCGGTAAGTGGTATTGACCCGCACCGCTTATGGGCCAGAGTGGTTTTGGTGTGGAGGGCCGTGAGCATGGCGGGAGGTGGACGTGTGTCCCTGGTACAACGGCAA
Source organism: Pinus taeda (assembly GCA_000404065.3). Classification (NCBI taxonomy): domain Eukaryota; kingdom Viridiplantae; phylum Streptophyta; class Pinopsida; order Pinales; family Pinaceae; genus Pinus; species Pinus taeda. The sequence goes on from APFE031113988.1 coordinate 140,561, forward strand.
TATCGTCGACCCCCCAGGAGCTAAAGTACAGCGGATAGGCGGGTCGCGATATGATCGTGGGCCGTTGGATGGGCGAGCCTAGATCCGACGGCTGGCGGTCAATGGAGCTGGCGGAGGGTTACGACGCAGGGCCCATATAATTTAAACAATGATTTAACAATCTTCGGGGTGATTATTATTGGTTTGTGGGGCGCTTACATTAGGTTATTAATTAACCAAATGTTAATTAATCCCGAGGTCGCGCAGATAGGGTTATTTACAAGGTTCGGATAAACCTTGAATCCCCTGTAAAACATTGACATATGGCTATAGTTTAGTTGGGGGCAGGAATAATAAAATTTGGGGTTTTTGTTATATATATAATACGGGTAGGGGAATGAATATAAGGGATTTAATACTTATCATGTTAATAGTTAATATGAGTCTATGAAAAATAGGCACTAAGTTATAAAGTTCAACAACTTAGGCTAAGGGAACAAAAGGATTTTACACAAGAAATGTGGCTTCTTTGCCTAAAGCAAGAATGTTGTTTTACTCAGGCTTTTTCATGAAATTAGGTGGAGTGATTTAGGAGTTTTGAGAAGATCTCAATATCATTGGGGGGAGGTTAGTAAGTGATTTTGGGAGAAGTGTGAAGGGAAGTTAGTCATGCCTCACTTGATTTGTAACCAAACAGTTGCCATGGTACTTATGATATCAATAAGATGAACATCTTTGAGAGACAAAATTAATCATAAGCATGCTTCTGCAACACCAAAACTACCTACCCAGCCTGCAATACCTAACATTTTTTCTTCTTTTTCTTTGGGTGCACTTGGACTGGCAAACCCTCATTCTCTTCTCTTCTTTTGATTGCAATCCTATCTAGATCTACCCTTATCACATCCAAGGGCTCAAGTTTAACAGTTGAGCTCCTTTGCTTCTCTACCTATCTGCTTATCTGCCAAGTTTAAACAGTTTGGACAGATTTTTATTCTCTATCTCTAAAACAGGAAATTCAAACATGAACTAGCCAAGATTAAGCTGTTTGGCCATTCATCAACTGTGGCAATAGATAACCAACTGCACACAATGAGATTATTTGCAAAAATAGAATAGTAGTGGCATTTTGAACTTGCACACTTTCCTGGTCCTTTTCTTTAGGGTTCATTTTTTTCATTTTTTGACAATTTCATTCTCTTTGCCCTTTGATCTTTCTTTTAGGGCATACCCTCTTTACATTTTTTAATTTTTTGATTTTTTTTTTAAATATGGAAACCTTTGCAGCAAGGAAAGGATGAACATATTAGGGACTTTTACCAGTCAATCATGAACTATGACACCTATTGGTATAGGAGCATAACAGTATCAATACATGAATGTATTAATAGTATAAATTTCAAGAATATTGATATAAACACCTAGAACATGAAATCCCAAGAATAGTGTTATAAATGTAAACAATATTTTCATTTATGGATCTTGGTGAACAAAGCGAAGCGATCCACATAGAAGACCACAACAATAAAAAATGCAAGAGAAAGATATAGAATAGCAACACTCCCATTGGAGCAAAGAAACATAAATAAAAAAACACATCTAAATTGCACACATTGCATTTAAAGAAGAATAGCATAAGAGGACACTTCTAGACCAAAGATATACAATTTCGTACATAAAAACAACATTAGTGCTTAAAATAATCACAATTTAACCAACATTGCAACCACAGAAAGAACATTGAGTCCTAACATATACTTTTTGTTTTGTCCACATCAAATAATCCACTACAAAATTGAAGTTCAAAACTATAAAGAAGGCCACAATGTTATTAGTTGTATTTCATAGTGATATGGACTTCAATCGCTCCCCTTCCTTCCTCCTAATTGTAACATATGCGCTATCTTTCATCTTGGCATAACGTTGGAAAGAAAAAGGTGGTGCAATGCATAAACCATCTATTAATTTCACTCTTGATATTGCTATGAAGGTAAGGCCTTGCTGCTCTTTACCCCCGATATCAACTAACACTCATTCTAAATTGAATCCCTATGACTTGTGGATTGTAAGAGCCCATGCCATCTTCAAAAAAAATTGTTTTTGATTTCCTCTTATCACTGGGGTGATAGGGAAAATGTTCGGATTGCTTGCATCAAATGGAACACCAACATACTTATAAAAAACAACATTTGTGAACATTGGAAGTCAAGGTGGCTTAGAGGTAGGCGGATAGAATATATCCTTAACAAAACCAAGTGCACCATTCACTAAGCCAGCTTCAACCCATAAATTACATGTCAACATAACATGCTAACCATGACACAACAAAACTTCACGGTCTAATTGATCATCATCAACACCACCGATTTCTGAACGCCTTGAATATTCAGCAACACATCATGCAATTGGAGAATTTAATGATTTTAACATATGCCTATTATGTAAGGACAGCAAATTATTTGTTGGAAACATGTGAACTGCTACATTAAATAAATCTCTTTCTGTAGGATGCAACCTCATATCAGCCCAAGACATAAGAAAGTCCCAATCTTCAAGAACAGGTTCTCCATTTCTTGTGTTATTGAGGATCCACGAAAACAATATTGTTTCTCATTATTCCCTTGTTGGTGAAAGATTGTGTCAAGAGTGACAACAATGTTGAATTTGTTCCATATGACTTTCCCTGTTGTATTACCCACATATAAAGGCTTATCTCTGACAAGAAGCAGCTAGCCAAGGTCACCCACAAAGATGATGGATCTCCCACCAAAAGGACATTTCTTTTTCTCTGGAAATGCTTCTCGCAACCAAGCATCTATTAGCATAAACAACCTTGATCCCAGAAATCTCATTTCATCAATCAATATATATCTAACATGTCGCATTTCTTCTTGGAATACTGCAAGTGACTGCCCATATAGTGGCTGCATATCTTTAATTGGGATTTTTAGAGCCAAGTGTATTGTTTTTGCATGTATATTAAAAGAAGTTATTCCTGTTGGTGCAAGAAGAAGCAAAGGACTTCTTCCATCACTTGATGAATTAGAAAGAGCCTCAAAAATACAATGGATAAAGAAAGACTTCCCAGTTCCCGCGGTGCCCTAAATAATCATAAGAAGAGTTTCACGAATTTCATATTCAGCAAAGTACCTTAACACAATCTCAAAAGAAAGTCGTTGTTTTTCCGACAAAGAATCTAGAGATGCAAATTTTCTATTTGAAAGGTCAACAATATCACCCACTGATTTTGCATTGCTTATAAAATTAGTAGCTTCCTCTACAACATCATTAGAAATAGTTGTACTTTCCCAGTAAAAGGATATATCAAAGTCCCTTTGACCGAGGGTTTGAAGATCATAAACATTCACATCGTTTGGTGGAACCAAATGAGAGAAAATCTGCCACTCTTGAAAAGCATCTTCAACATTCATTTCGTGGTTAAAAAAATCACCATCTTCTTCATCTTTAATATTATCTATAATTGATGGCTGTTGATCAACATGCCATGCTCAATATCGAAAATTCCTCCAACTTTCAATAATAACTTCAGCTAAAAGGACAATATCTGCATAAATGTCGTGAAATGGCTTGTACAACAACAATTCTGACCAGCAAAAGGTTTCAAATTCCTCTAAAGCCTCACCGAGAATATAATAAAACCGTGGCCAAACTTGAACAATAGCATGAACATCTCTAGCTTTCCATGGATCTTGTTTATGATTGCTATCAAATGTCCAAGATCTTGTTGTTTCTATCAAAGATAGATGTTCAAGGAAAAAAGGTCTCTTCTGATAATGTTGAATGAAAGTATTCTCAGATGAACATTGCAAGCCATCCCTTGATATTTTCCTAAAAACCTTTCTTCCAACATTTAAGGAAACAAATTTCAAACTACAAACAACAAGAGGCAGCTTAAGCAACATATGGCATGTTTCTTGTACTCCAATGTCATGATCAACAATTGTTTCTGCAAGAAACTTTATATATGCACAAGCACCATCCTCAGAGCCAATAGAATTTGAAATTCTAGTTAAGATATGATGATAACTTTCAGAACTTTTTTTTTCTTTTGATGCATACTTAGCAATGTATTTGAACACAACATAGCAAGAAAGCACTGGCTGGAAATCAACATTTGCACGCCACATTGTTAGAAAGTCAATGTCATGTACATTAAACCTATCATCATTTCTTGCTGGCTCATATTTTTTTCTTCCTTGATCATCTATGAACAATCTTGATTCACCACAAAGATCCCAAGGAGAATTGTACCGACATGTTAGAATAGCACCCCTTTTACGCAAACAAGAATCCACAGTACACTTTGTGTGCCTTTACACATTGTTTAACAATTCTTCGTAATCATTATGAGGATTACAAGAGAAAATCTTACCAGTATTCAACATGCAAGGGTCATCATTAAGGCTTCATAGAACCATTATGTTGCGACAATGTATGTCACGTGGATTCCATGAAGTTACATATTTGTCGAAGAACATCTTTGCAAGTTGTACATCAGAACTATTTGACCAATCAAGTATTTCCATGTCAGGAGCACCTTCTAACCATAGGAACCATGGGTATGTGTTGAACCTCTATGTTTCCACTCATATCTGAAATAAATGAACATATAGTTACTACAAACAATATAAATGGAATCACAATAAAAGTTGAAAATGTATAGAAAAAAAAATCAGCACAAACCTATATCAACAGTCTTTAGCTTTAAGGTATTTTTGGATAACTTCCTCTCGAAAAATATTAAATCTGTGGTGCATAAATACCGCAACAATATGAGGGTACTAGATAACATTCTCAATTTTCATATGATGCTCATTTGAAGAATGAGAATGTGAATGTGAATGTATGGGCATGATGTTATGTAACTCTTGCCACTTTATGTCAACTGCACTCAAAGTAAAAAATAAAGATGCACATCCTAACTAAGTAATCATGTCTGTCAATTCAGATCGACACTTAGTCTAGTATGCCCTTATACCTCTCAGAGAAGAACCAAACCACATAATATGCTCAACCAACTTATTATCTTGTAAATCAGATAGTTGGTGACGCAACTCCTCAACTGTTGTAGGTGAGTTATCATGTAAATATTTCTTTGCAAAAACTATAGCAGTTGCTTGGCTCTATTGGGTTGTGTTATATTCTTTCCATGAAGTTAACAGGGGGTTTGAAGGGCACCCGTAACCCCACTTTATGGGGATCGGGGCAGCGCCCGGAAAAATTTTGGTTTTGGACCCTTGTTGGGTTGGGCGGACCCACCTATGGTTTTGTGCATGACTTTTGCACATGTTTTTTGGATGCGATGGTTTTCGGTCCATGGTATTTGACGCGATGGTTTTCAATCCATGGTATTGGACATGCTGGTTTTCAGTCCATGGTATTGGATGCTTCGGCATGTATAAATATGTATTGTAACATTGAAAGGAACATAATGAAAAATCAAGCTGGTAGTCCCGGTTTTGGGATGTAGGGGAAAATCTCTGTGCATATGTGTTTTATGTGTTATGCTCTCGCATTGTTTATTTTCTGTGTTTTAGAATTTGTATGCAGGTAATTTCTGCACGGGGTTAAAACCTACATTTGGTATCAGAGTTGTTTTGGCTTCAAGGAGACGCCTTTGTTGTTGAGGGGTTTTGCTCAGGCCTGTGGTAGACCCTGTTCAGTGGGAGATCTGCGAGATCGATTTTGGTTGTGAAAGAAGATGGAGAGTAGTGGAAAGATAGAGATCAAGAAATTTAATGGTCAGATTTTTGAGTTGTGGAAACTCAAGATGGAGGATCTGTTGGTGGATAAAGATTAGTGGATCACAGTAGATTTGGGTACTAAACCAACAGGAGTGTCAGATGAAGAATGGAAGAAGTTGGATTGGAAGGCAAAGATTACAATACGATTATGTGTCTCAGATTCAGTATTGCTGAATGTATCAAGGGAAGCTACTTTTAAGGCTTTGTGGGACAAGTTAGGGACTTTGTACCAATCTAAGTCTCTGGTGAATAAACTGTTCCTGCGGAAAAAGTAGTATAACCAGAGGATGAAATATGGAGACTCGGTGATAGAGCATCTGAATGCATTTAATACTGTGGTAAGTAAGTTAGCATTTGTTGATATTAAAATTTCATATGAAGATAAGTGCATAAGTTTGTTGTGTTCTCTACTAGATTCGTGGGATAGTTTGGTTATTGCAATAGGTAGCAATGCAACTGTCTTGCATTTTGATGAAATAGTCTCATCCTTGCTGACGGAGGAGATGATACAAAAAAATATAGAGAGCCAAAATGGTGATGCCTTGTCTGTACAAGGGCGGACCCAGAACAGAAACAAAAATAAGTTATCGAGTGGGAGATATAAATCTAAAGGGAGATCTAAATCTCCACGAAAAGCTGTAAAGGTGGTGTGCTAGAAATGTGGAAAGGAAGGGCACTACAAAAGGGACTATAAATCTAAAGTTCCTGACATAGGAAAGGGATCTGATGAGGCTCCTTCTGTAGAGGCAAAAACCACCTCAGATGAAGGTGGGGATGTGTACTTGGCTTCTTCAAGTACACATGTAGATCATGAGGCATGGTTGATTAACTCAGGTGCATCCTTTCACTTCAGTCCCCATAGAGAGTGGTTTTGCAAGTATGAGAAATATGATGGTGGAGATGTCTTCTTGGGGGATGACAGGAAGGCTAGAATCATTGGTAGTGGAAAAGTAAAGTTGAAGTTGCAAGGTGGAAGGGTTAGAACACTTCCAGGTGTTCTACATATTCCTACATTGGCCAAAAATCTGATATCTATAAGCAAGCTAGATGATGCAGGTGTAAAAACAGTGTTCGAGAAGGATACCTGCAAGATGGTTCGGGGAGCACTGGTATTGATGCGGAGAGTTCGGATTGGAACTCTGTAAAAGCTATAAGGTAGCACTAGTATTGATGCGGAGAGTTTGGATTGGAACTCTGTATAAGTTGCAAGGTGGCACTGTTATTGATGGGTGCAATAGTTCTATGGTTCCTAAAAGTGGAACAGAAAATCTAGTGGTCTCTGGAGAGAAGACCATGTTGTGGCATCAAAGGCTTGGACATATTGGAGAGAAGGGCCTTCGAATACTTCATGGTAAAAGTATGGTATAAGGTATGAGTAATAACTCTCTGGATTTTGATTTGTGTGAAAATTGTGTATATGGGAAGCAAAATCAGGTGAGTTTCCCCTCTGGTGGTAATAGGGCGAAACAGATATAGAACTTGTGCATAGTGATGTGTTTGGACCTGTGAAGGTTCCATCACTAGGTAAGTCTGTGTACTATGTATCATTTATAGATGACTTCTCAAGGAATAC
>APFE031113995.1:0-24512 GCA_000404065.3 Pinus taeda
TCTATAATTTCTTTTTCAAATTTGGGTTGACAAGATTTTAACTCTGTAAATGTTTTGGGATGGTGGAAATCCGCGCCTACCACTTAAAAACTATTGAAACCCATTTTTAAATGTTTTTTACCAAATTCCCTCCAAAAAAATGCTCAGCCGACTTTGTAATATCGGTAGGCATGGCCAAAATAAATTAAAAGAACTTGGACATTTTACTTCAGATTGATTTCTTACCATAATTGTTTTTACAGGGGCATTCGCAACATACCTTCGTTTTTCCCCAGAATAAAGTCAAATACGATTACGGCGTTGTGATTTTTATCCTATCCTTCAATATGATAACAGTCTCCGGATACCGGGTTGACAACATATTTCGCATGGCTTACGAACGGTTTTCTACCATAGCTATTGGTTCCGCTATTAGCCCCGTTATAAGTTTATTTGTATTTTCAATCTGGGTGGGCGAGGATCTTCATGAGTCCATTATCAAAAAAATTGAAGGTCTAGAAGTTTCCATAGAAGGTGAGATGGATTTTTTGGGGTCAAAATTCTCTAATGAGATGTCTTAGCAACTTCTGATAATAAATTTCTATCTTATCTGAAATATTTCATTTTCCGATCCATGGATAAAGTATGCATGGGAGAGTATTTCGAAGGTTCGGATATCCTAAAGGATGGGTTGGGTGACATCCCAGAAGCCCAAATTTGCCACGATTACGTGATGTTTGAGGATGTTGTAAATATGACAACGATAAAGGATAAACTTGAAATTGATGAAGTTGGACCAGGATCGTGTGGTTTGCACACATTGGTGAATGTGGAAAGTGACATGGAAGAGCCTCATGATGTAGTAAGTGCTATTGATACTTGTGTTTCAGTGAGACTTTTAGAATGTGAACCATATGCAGAGAAGAGCAAAATTAGTTTGCCGATGCAAAGGAGGATCTTACCATGGATGTCTACGAAGAGACCATGTATGGAAAGGTAAGAATCATTGACTGTTACACGACTTGTTGGGTTTGTTTGTGACCTTATGGTAGAAGGTGCAAAGGCCCATGACAAGGAAGGAACATGATGATCATTGTGGAAGAATGGGTCATGCTTTAGCTACATGAAGAATTGGCTAAGTGCCCGGCATGACTCATGGAAAGATTAGAGGAGGACACACTTGAGTATGGTGATACTAGGGTGGACTTCTGATGGGTGAGACCAAAAGGAAGTTTTGGTGGAACCTTCACTGGGGGAGCTATGGTGGAAGAGACTCATGTGATGATGATATGGTTGGGTGACCGAGTTCACTAGACTGGATTTGTAGGGCTTGGATGAAGATGACCAATTGTTGTGATAGGTCTACTTGGTTAGACAACATGGGCAACTTGAGTCATTGACATCAGGTTGGAGATATGGAACATGGCAGTCTTATGCAAGGACATTCTGCAGGAGAACTTGTAGAGGTGTCACTTATAAGCATCCAATAAGGAGTGCCAAAGTAGGGATGTTGTGGAGGTAGATTTGCTGATATGACATGGAGATGTTCTACTTATGAGCCGATGGAGAGGTTGTGCACTCTTGTATAACAAGGCCATAGATTTGGATCGAATTGTGGGCAGACTATGGAGAATTTCTACTACATGGAGAGCTGAGGCATCTTGTAGAGACCTTTGGGCCGAGACATGTATGCTTGCTGAGATGTTGGTTGGAGATGACTCATGGAACTCATGATGACATGAGGTTGTGACTTTTGAGGACTTCATATTATGGTGGACTTAGAGGATCTGATGCATTGAGGAGCTGAGGTCAGGGACTTTGATGTAGCATGGGGTGCATACTTTTGAGCACATGTAGGGGTGTGCTTGAAAGAGTAACTTGATGAGGAGGATCGATATGAGAAATTTTGGAGTGATGGAGTTAAAACGATGATGATGTCTTGGTGGGAACACTTGGGCATGGGTTGAGCTAGGACTTAACCACTTTTTACACATAGATGGATGAGACAGGTGTATACTTGTTTCTATGGCAGACTTGAGGAATGGCACATCAAAAATAAGATGGAGGGTTGCTTCATGAACCTAGATGTGGTACATCGAGAGTCGAGTTTGATGAGCATATCTCTTCACTTTGAGGAGATGGATCCTACACATATGGATAATGATGTTGGAATAGATGCAACTCATTTCTTGCAGCACATTGATACCAAATGTCATGGGCAAGATGTTGCAGATGAGATGAAGGCTACTTCATGGACCTGAGCAGGGCTTACATTTTGATGAAGATGGAGATAGATTCTTGATTGAGTTGATGTTCTGACAGGAGTCTGAGAAATGACTGATGATGGAATGAGGATGTGCATTCTCATGGTTTCGGCCAGACAGTTGGATTAGCTACCCAACTAGTTCAAAACATGGAGTCCGAAAGTGTGCATAGATATGTTAGCATTGTGTTGTAGTATCATGACAATAGTTCACACGATGACAACACATGGTGGAGTCAACACGAGAGATGTTGCAGTGGAGATTGTGACAGGATGTGGTTGATGATCATGGGTTGAGGAGACTTTTTGATGTATGACATATTGGTGGGTTATATGCCTTGGTATGGGTATCTTTATGACAGATGGTTGCTGGGATGAGAGATTTTCAAGGACGTAAATGATTTCAAGTGGGGGAGAATGTAACGCCCACAATCTGTGAGGCGTTTCAGTGAGGACCACATGATGGAGGAGCAGATGAGCTGGAGGAAATGACGCGGCTGCAAATGAGCAACACACGAAGCTACATTGAAAAATTGTTAAGAGTGGAAGAGGGTGGTTGGTTTATAGCGTGAGGCGATCCCGTGTGGGAGCACCCAGCAAACAGGCCCACGTGTTAAACGGTGAAGTATGGAGGTTGGCCAACAAGAGGACGCATTGGTTCATGAAGTGGTGTGGAGCTAAGGATCATTTAACCAAGCAATCAACGCAAATATTCAACGTGCAGAAGGTACAATGCATACAATTGGGTGCTGAAGTGAAGGCATCATGCAGGAAGTTGGCAGGTTCAAGCACTCACGCTAAAAATAGAGGTGCGAGCTGATGTGCAGGTTGGGGGCGTCGCAGGGTGAGCCAAGGTGCATGGGTAGATGCACACAGGATTCTATATAATGTGGATTGGCATGGAGCTAAGGATATTTCAACCAAGCAATCAATGGAAGTATTCAACGTGGAGATGGTGTAGTGCATAGGATTGGGTGCTGAAGTGAAGGCATAATGCAGACAGTTGGTAGGCCGAAGCACTCACGTCGAAAACAGAGGTGCGAACTGAGGTGCAGGTTTAGGGCATCACAAGGTGAGCTAAGGCACATAGGCAGACACACATGGGATTATAAACGAGTCATTTAGGAAGTTGTTTGGAGGACTGAACGAACAATCATGCAGGGCTGAACGAACGGTCGTGCAGGGATGAATGGATGGTTGTGCAGGGTTGAACAAACGTACAGGAAGTCATTCAGAGGATCATTTGGAGGTCTTTCAAAGGATCGTCCGGAGGTCGTTCAGTGGTTGTGCGGAAGGTCGTTCGAGGTAATTTTGGAAACCGTTCGGAAGGTCGTTTGAGGACATAAAAGTGTGCCCACCCGAATGACATGAGTTAGTGAACGGGGGTTCGTGCAAAGTCTTCACTGGGTGCATGGTGAACGACTTGCCAGTGGAGACTTGGCGAGTTGGGCATTTGTTGGGAGTGCTCGACAAGTCCGATGAGTCGGACGAGTTGGAAAAGTTGAATGACACGCGTTCGGGTGAACGTGCGGAGACAAACAAAGAGTTGGGCAGAGTCATTCAAACAATTGTGTGGGCGTGCTGACGAGCTGACTTAACAAGTTATGCCAGTGAATGTAAAAAAATTGTAAGTGTAAATCTGGGGTTTTGTCAGGAATGTAACTTACATATATATTATTATTACAGATAGAATCATTACAGGGAGTTGCCTCTCCAAGTTATATTGTTGTGCATTTATGTTAATGCTAATGAATATTTAACTGTTGTGTTATAATGAATGAAAGTACTTGTAAAATAGAAAAATAAACTAAGTATAGAAAATAGGCGTAGTCCACGATTGCAAGTACTGGTGAAAAGAAAGTGGTCAGTGGTGCCACACCTCCTATAGTGTTGTTGGAAGAGTAGCGCTAGTGTAGGGGTGTGATAGATGAGATCTTGAATTACAAGTATTCTTTATTCATTATTATCAATGTATTCCATTCTTAAATCATTTTCTTTTCCCCAATTATGTTGGGGGTGCCCTATCTTAACAGAGAAGAATTCAAGGAGCCTTGCAGCAAAGTTTCTTCAGAGGTAGCCAAAGTATTGAGACTGTTGGCACAGAGCTTAAATTGTATGAAGAAATGCGCTTCTTCACAATCACTTATGGAGAGTGTGCATGATGCGGCTGAGAAAATGAATAAGGCATTCATGCTTCAGCCCAAAATCTTCCACGTTATTCAGTCGTTACACAGTCCGGATCAAGATCATTATACTAGGGAACTCATTAACGCCAATTATAATGCCAGTGAAAATATATCAAGTGTATATCATCAAATTATTCATATATTGAATAATACTGAACATGCCACACTTCCGGTTATTCTGGGGAACTCATTAACGCCAATTCGAATGCCAATGAAGACATATCAAGCCTATGTCATCAAATTATTCATATATTCAATAATACTAAACATCACCACACTTCTGAAGAAGATAAACACAAACATATCTCTTTATTGTTCTCACCGACAACAAACAATTGTTGGATTCGCCTACAATGGTATCCAACATGGCGGGTGAAACAAATTTAATTTCATTACCTAGTGGTGGTCTTGAGATGTCGAAATGCACATATCTTGTAGAATATGTAGAGACGCTTCCTTTGGACACTTTTTCTTCCCTTCTAATGGAGTTAGTTGCGCGACTAGAACATGTTGTAGAAGTTGTACAAGATCTTGGAAAGATTTTAGCCTTTCAACCTAAGTAGTTTCTTGAAATGGCAATTGAAAAGTGTTTTTGGTGAAGTATTGTAAAATAAAAGCAAATATAGCCAAAAGGGAAATTGAAGGTGTTTTTGCTGTAGTACCCTAAAATAAAGGCAAATATAGCAAGTTGCTTTGTTTTTTTGGGGTTAGGTAAAGTGATTTTTGAGATGATTAGGGTAGATTAATAAGTGGAGATTTATGGGTATTTAAGTTGTCAAAATGTCTAGCCTAGGTTATAAGAGCTTTTAGTATGGTTGAATTTCTGCTTTGGAACAAGAGAACTTTTCAACAATGTTTTCCTTAGCATAACACCTTGTTACTGTCTATTCTATGCCTAAAGGGTTTACTGCTAATCACAATCAAAATATTTATATGCTATTTTAAATTTTAGAATTTGTAAAATTAAAGTATTGTTGAGGAAAATATTGATTTCATTAGTTAGATTGTATATACTACTAAGAATATTCTCTCTATTATTAAATTTAAGCCATTTCATATTTTTTAATCTTTTAAAGAATGAATAATCAAGAAACACTATTTTGAAATAAATCACTTGTATCCTCTTAAGTAACACAGACCACATCATCCTCTTAACTAACACAACCACATAAACTAAATGGCTGATAAACTCCTATAGTAATCAAAATACTTAATTATTATTGGCAAGTATGAGAATTTGTGAGAATGGAAGTAGGAAACTGAAAAACTGTTAAAAAACCTATGTTTTCATTTGTTGTATACACCTAAAAATATTCCGATATTATTAACTAACACAACCATATTAGTAAATGTAATTATTATACCACGCCTCATTATAATTTATTTAGTTCTATTTTTCTCTTTTAATAATTATTACGTACCAATAATTAATTAAATTAATTTTTATTTTCAATTCAAAATGGCATATCGTTCTAAAACTAATATACTTCTATATATACCTGAAATAACTGATATGTTATAACCAATATATCTTCAAATCAAACCTAATATGAACTGGTGTATATATATATATATATATATATATAAAAGATCTTTGATGCTGAAAAAAGGTAGACCGTGACGCAGGTGATAAACTAATAGTTTCTTACGTTAGTTCTTAGCTTCCCTACATTTCTTACAAAGCTGAGGTGCAGTAGCTAGACGAGTCTTAGCATTCGGCTTCCAAAACGAATCTTCCAAAACGAATAATTTGTGCAACTTTGTTCATCATTTATTAGAATGTTAAAACCTAACACAAAAGGAAAACAACAGATTGTGTAGTAATGTGTAGTTTTGTGTTGAGTATATAATAAAACAATGAGTTTGTATTATAAAATAATGATTTTGTATGATATGTAGCTATTTGTAATGGTATTATGAATTTAGAGTAGAGTTTGTAAAAGAAAATTTATCAGAACTTTCAATTTTATGCTTTATGTGATACCTGTTTCATTCTTAGTATCTTTTGTACAATTTTGTTCATCATTTATTGGAATGTTAAAGCTTAATAAAAAAGAAATAAAAAGGGAAAACATTAGATTGAGTAGTAATGTGTAGTTTTTTTTGACTATATAAAAAACAATAATTTTGTATTATTCATAAAATAATGATTTTGTATAATATGTAACTATTTGTAATGGTATTATGAATTTAGATTAGAATTTGTAAAATAAAATCAATATTTCTTGTTATTGGAACTTTCAATTTTATGGATGAAGCTTCATGTGATACTTGTTTCATTCGTGGTGTCTTTTGTTGCGAGTTCTGCGAGGGATAAGATATTTGAATGCATTTTTTAACTAGAACATCATTCGTGCATTACTAAATTAAACAAATATCTAGTAAAATTATATTGAAATAATAACATAATCTATTATATTTGCATGTAGACATAGTGCATAAATCGATGAAATAAGAGTCCCTAGGGTTTGATTGACGATACCCATGAAAGGAGTTCATCTGCTTCTCGTTATAGTATAAGCTCTTTTCTGTCGGCGTTTCCTTTTCTATGGTTGTAAAATATATTCATTTTCATTGCTTTGTTTTATTTTCTTCTCCTCAAAGCACATGATGATCTTGTTATTATTGGAGAATCTAATTCCAACTACTTGGTGTTAAAACAGTGTCTCCAAGTGCCCTAGTTCTGTTTCACTAAGTCTAGTTTAAGTTGAATTAAACTCCAGTCATTTATTACTAATGTTTCCAATGTAATCTTATTTAAGTGATTTGTAATACTTAGAAGAGAAAGTCTTTGGCTTCATAGTTTTGTTATCTTCAATTTTGTCATGACATCAAAGCTTAGCCTCCATGAGACTCCTTGAAAGCACCAGAGGAGAAAATCTAGTTTACTTAAAAATTCCTAAAAAAAACAATGTGAGAGAAGAAAAAATCAAAGAGAATAGGTGAGCTGGAATAAGACTCTTTGATAGAGCAGCAAAAGTTTGAGGAAGCCTATACGAAAAGAGAGCATAAAACTCTTTGAGAGAGCTTCAAGTTTAAAAAAAATAGCAAAATAACTTAAAAAAAAACCAACTACAGCTAAGCCAAAAAAGGTGATTGGAAAAAGAAAGGTTTTGTGATAACGCTCTAGATTACATTGGTACACTGTTATTATTAACGCAGTTGAGAAGATTTAAAAGCCGCGTTAGTTTCAAAAACTTAGAGCGTCGAGAGTTAGCCGAATTCCTTTGCAGCAAACTCAGGTCAAACGAAACCGTGAAATTTGGTTTGATATTCCAACGGGAATGGTCAAAGGTTTGAGTTGTCTTATATAAAATGCACATGTGATGTTTTAATGAAAAGTGCATTGTATTAGTTTGAAAAAATGAATCACGATATTTAAAAAGCGCCATTCATTGCATTAACTTATTTTATCACATTCGTATGAGGTTTGTGAGAGGTCTTAAAAATGGGCGTACGTGAATTCTTAAGAAGGTTGTGACAGCATTATATGATCATATATTTTATAAAATAGGTAATTAAAATAGTAGGGAGCTGGTTTTTAATTTTGTTTTGAAAAGGTGTTCAAAATTGCTGAAAATTAAGAAGGCTGTGACAGCATTATATGATCATATATTTTATAAAAGAGGTAATTAAAATAGTAGGGAGCTGGTTTTTAATTTTGTTTTGAAAAGGTGTTCAAAATTGCTGAGAATATTAAAATAGGGTAAATATTTGTGAATTTTTTTGAGAAAGTATTCTCTTAAAAAAATTGTAAATTTATTTTTTCTAAAGTTGTGTAGTAGAGAATTCTATCCATATGTTTGACAGTCAGCTGTTTTGTTGAGTCTTATTTTTGGGAAAAACCAAGAGGCTAAAAAGGTCAAAGCGATAATAAAAAATGTTTGTAATCTTTTTAGATTTAGAAGTGAAGAGACAAAAGTATGCATTTGCATTGATATGAATAAAGTAATCTGTGGATGACAATATTCTTCTCTTGATTTTAGAAGCCAAGACAACCAAGGCGGCTTGGGATATCGTTGAGAGAATTTTTGGTGTAAGGGGGAAAATTGCAGTTGAAGATAAAGGTGGTCTATATGATCAAATCCACAATGAGATGAAAAGTCTATTGAACCTCACTATGCTCAGCCACAAGTGGATGATGTCTCTGAAAAAGTTGTAGAAGCAAGAGAGGAGCATGTAAATGCTCATGAACCCCACTCTGAACAACCATAAGTGGATGAAAATTTGGTAAATCTAGCAAGAGAGCTTGCTGATGAAAGTTTGGTGAATCAATCAACAAAACTTGTTGTTGAAGATTTAATAAAACCAGCGACTGAGCTTGCTGATGAAATTTTGGTGAATCTAGCAACAAAACTTGCTGAGGACAATGAAGTTGCCATTGTAGTAGTCAATGTTATGGTGAATACAACAATTAATATTGTTGAGGTAACTTTTGATGAAGAATTGTTGGCTAGTGATGAATGATTGTAGGTGATGCAAAAAAAAATGTTAAAAATAGCAACAAGAAATGCTAAATATAGAAGTGCTAAAAATAGCATTGCTATAAATAGCATTTTAAGATACATTCTAATTTTAGTTAGTCCATGAACTAAAATTGAGAATTAAAATTCGAATTTGATCTTAGCAGTTGTTTGAAAAATAATTAATTCATTCATTTTGAGTTAATTAGTTGGAGAAAATCAAACATGAAGTCTATGTGAAGACATGCAACAAATTTTCTCTTTTGTTGAAGAAGTTATCCCTTGATTAAACAGATCACGATGAATTGTATTTTGAGTTGTAATTAGTTAACTCAGTTAACCGAGTTAAGTCTATTTAGATTAGTTCCAATAGTTTGTGGAATTGATTGTGAGTTCAGTGAGTTAATGCATGCATGCATGTAACTATTGTACTTTGGATAACTGAATATTCTCTCATAAATAACTCATGCATGTTAGTTCAGTTAGAAACCCAGTTGAGATCAGAGGATGGGACAATGTACTATCAGTTGTAGGAATATTCCATTGAGGATATCTCTTACATGCAGAAGGAATTCATTCCTTGGATATTGCGCAGTTACTTCTGAGTATGGTGACTTGTGTCAGAGGTGAATTCACACATGTGGTAGCTAGAGGAGCCAGGAGAAACTACACAAAGAAATAGGAGGCTTGGAGGACTGAGGGAAGGCATATGTTGTGTCTATTCAGCCTATGAGCATCATTGAGGGATTGTACTAAGAGATGGATATCTTGTGAGTAAAGATTTGTGTAATTCGGACTTATTTCCACTTGTATGATAATACAGATAGTGGGGTTTTTAGTCGAGGCTTTCCCCAGAGTATTCTTTTGTGTTCATGTGTGATTGATTTCTCATTCTCTGTTATATGTGTTCTATTTGATCTTGCTCAAATCGATTAAGCTTTCACAAGTTTGTTTGCAGAAGTAGATTAAATGTTTTTCTTTAATATATTACATCATGAGGTGATCTATAATGGGCAATTCTACATGTTATTGGAGCAAAGGTGATCAAAGTGGAGAACAGTATACAAAGAAGGGAGAAGTTCAAAGTTTGAAGTCCCTTATTATAGAAATCGAATTCTTATCACATCTCAAATTTCACCAACGACATTCAATAGTTTGAGACTCGAGTATGTCCTGGATGACAGCTTGAATTATATAGCCTGGAAGGGTCACATGGAAGCGGTATTAGAGGACAAAGGTTTGAAGAATTTTAATGTCTAAGAATTAGTGGAGTGGAAGAAATGTGTGCATAGAGCGAGGAGAATTATTCTGATGGGAGTTGGAGACCACATTGTCTTGAGTCTCCACGGGAAGGAGACACCGTTTTCAATCCAGAAAACATTGAAGGATCTATATCAGAACATTGGTCAGAGGAAGCTGGCATTGAAAGACAATCTTCAGAAAATCGAGTGTGAAAAGGGCGACATGATCTCTACATATCTGAACAAGCTCACCACATGCAGGGATGAACTTGGAAGTTTAGGAATCACGACAGCCGATGATGACATGGTGAGTCTTGCTGTCCTTGGTCTTCCTAAGAGCTGGCATAGCTACCAAGACTCAGTAAATGGAAGAGAGACACTGCTAGATTGAGAACAACTTTGGTCAGATCTGATGCAAGAGGAGATAAGAGGAAGCAAGAAAGATGGATCTTCATCAAGGCAAGATGATGAAGAAAATCTAGCCTTAACGAGTAAGACGAGGAAAGGGAAGGGGAAGGCTTCCCATTCCAATTGAGTTCTTCCCATGGTGGGAAGAAGATTGACAAATCGAAATTAAGATGCTTTCATTGTCATGAGGTGGGCCATTATGCTACAAATTTTCCACATAATAAATCCTAGAAGGTATCCTTGAAAGGATCAGATGGTGAGGCACTGGCCTCACAGTTCAAATTGGATTTCACCCTCATTGCATGCATGGTTTCATCAATGGCGGGTTGTCTTCGATACCTAGAAGCTAGAGCCTCATTCCACATGACCGGCGACAAGAGTCTATTCAGTACCTTGGAGGAGAAGGACCTCCAGATGTGCATAGAGATGGGCGACAATGGAAAGTACCATGTTTCAGGTGAAGGCACAGTTGTGTTTCAGAGGGAGCATGGAGCTCCTCTCACCTTGACTGATGTGAAGTATGTGCCTAGTCAAATTGAACTAACAAAGCACTAAATTGAATATGAAATTTTTTTTGGATGAAAAACATATCTGAAAGGAAAACATATATGGAGATCATTGAATTGAATATGGAAATATTTTTTCCCAAGAATATGGTGGTCTGTGCAATGATGTAGGCAAGTTTGTGTAGAGGGCATGGGACCCATTAGCTTGTCTTGATGTCAGGTTGGTGAAATGGATGTGATAGCGCAAATGGTTTAGTTTAATGTGGATTAATGATATGATAGCTATAGAATGTGGTGGTGCATTCATCATGATTAAAAATGAATGATGGCCCAGGAGGTGAATGGTGCAGGAAAGTGGAGAAAAGAGAAATGAGGTTGATCTTCAAGCCATGCATATGGAATGCAACTCAGGCCTAAGAAAATGGTCATGGATATCGAAAGCAGGTGTACTAAAAATTGGGGTAATCCATTTAGGTTTAACTTTATTGATCAACATGAATGTTTACCATGTGTGTGTCGACTGTGGTGAGCCCTATTATTTCACCAAGAAGTTTGAAACTCCTAGGGGCTCCTCAACTCAAATTATCAAATTGAGGTTCGTACAAACTTTGAGATGACAGTGCTATATGCACAATAGATAGGATTCCACTCATGTCATCCTCAATTATGACATTAGATCAAAAAGTGCTCAGAGACCCTTCCTCCCACTGAATTAAAATCAAATCTTGATGATAAAGATACAATTGGAAATTGCTTCTAGCTATGAAAATATAAATGACATAAACTCAACTTGTAAATGCTAACCAATCAATTTATGAAAGGATAAAGGCTAATCTACTTGTGGAAAGAAAGTTACCTTATCTTGCAAAATTCATAAAATTACCTCATCTACTTACACAAATGAAGCTAATTTATCTTTCATAATTCATAACAATATGAATCAAAATTGCATCTACCATATACTTAGTTCAGACTTGGTTATAAATCATAGTTCAAACTTGGTTATAATTCAGTAACCTACTTTCATGATAAAGAAACTAACTCTACTCTACTTTCGTAATGAGGAAAATGAAGGTTTGGAGTGGCCTAGGAGCTTTCCATGATCATAATACCACATCTCTAGGCCATTATGCATCTATTCTAAGTCAAAGTTGCGGTGGGGATCAAATCTTATGAAGCAAAATGTTTCTACAAGTTTTCTATAGGTGATTGCTACAAGAAGCTTGTAATGCTATAGGAAGGCTCAGAACACTACATGAGGATATATGAGTTATTTTTGGGGTTGGAAACATTGTCTTGAGGGTATGGAGAGGTGAATGGAAGTTGAATAAAATTGAAGGAGGTTGGTTTGATCCCCTACTCAATTTTTGGACCTCTTGAAGGCTTGACTTACACCACGATGAGTGCTCTCGGTGTACTAGGCAGAATGGCTTATAAAATAGGGGTTTGTGGGAGTGTTTGAAAGTGGAAGGAAAATATGAAGGGGCTTAAGATGGAAGTGGTGAAGGTTCCCTTCCATGCAATTTAACCATCCCTGCAACCAACAACATTCATTCATACATTTATCATTAACAAAATGAAATGACTTATGATGGAAAAGATGAGTTGAATTTAAATACCATCTATTTCATGCAATACCACTGATAGAATTATTAAAATGACATCTAAGCTACATAAAGAAAATTTAAAAAAAGATAGCTATCACTAATATATTTCCAAGAAATCATAAACATAATATTTTTGAGTTGTGGGTGTGAATCCTTCCACTCATTATCCCACAACAGAGGTTATGTTGAGGCTGCAACCACAGGATTTTATAGATTAATCTCTACTGAAATGAAAGAAATTATGAACTTGTTGGACTCAAGAAGAAACCTAAGTACAAGAAGAGGGACCATAGGCTCTGCGTTGGGCCCAAACCCAAGGGTCTCAACCTTCTCAAACTAACTCAGATGCAACTTAAAATCCAACTTCTCATTATCAAAAAGTGCAGGTATATTACATCACATAAAATCTTAAAGTAACAATCTCAAGATTGAAGCTCAATAGATAGACCTAGCTAAACAAAAAACATGAGCCGTAATGACCTCTTCTTCTAGTTTATTTATACAAAAGGGTAGCTGAAGCAACTCCGTTGAAATTTGAAATGGTTCCCTCCTTGATCTCGTAAATGGTGGATCTTGTCGCTTTTGTTCTTCACTTGGAATAGGAGTCACTCGGCTGCCAGTGAACTCAAACTGGTGAGATAGGATATGGTAATCTCGAGCTGATTTTAGGGAGTTAAGGAGGTGGGAAACCCCCCTATATTATCTCCTAGTTGTCTCCATCAAGCCCCTACATAGTAATAGCCTAAAAAATGCTTCATTTTCCTCCAATTAAACCACATTGTGCCACATACTATGAAAAACACATTTTACTCCTCTTAGTAAGCATAATATAACAAAAATTTTGAATAAATGAAAGAGAAGGATAGATTTAAGGCTCAAGGATGGCATATTAATATTGAAAATGTATCTATTGATGGGGCTCTTCGTCACCCCTGTATTGAAGGTGTTTCTCATCCTCTAAGAAACTTAGTAATCCATGTGTAGCTCTTATATGGTGTTGGTGGCCTCACTGAAATTCCAAGCCTCCTTAGATGGTGTGCCCTCTTGGGGGTAAAACCCTACATTCCTCTCTATCTATGTCCACTCCTTCTTATCTCCTACTTCACCTCTACCTTCTTGTAAGCCTAGCAAAAATGGTGTACTAAGCTTTAGTCTTATCCACCTGATTTTCATCCTCTACATGATCTTCTTGTATAATTGTGCATTCTCAAAGGCATTCCTTAGCCTTTTAGGAGAGTGATATTCTTTGATTTGTAGACTGTGGGGTAAAGCATGGCATCTCCTCTGGAAAGCTTGCAAATTTTTGGTTCCCAACATCTTCAATGTGTCTTCAGAGTGCGGAATGACTTTCTCTCAGGTAGAAATGTATTGAGTTAATAGAGAAACATCATTGGAGATAATGCCATGATTGCTAATGACAACCTTTAGGCTCACTAGCTTTGCCCTGATATACAATGGCTCCTTTTCCTACTTTTCCATTACCCTTTTCACTTCCTTAGATATTGCCTTCTCATGAGTCATCGAGGATGCTAAATCCATCAGCTTCATATCTCCCAATATTTAATTGGGATCCCAAAAATTCATATTTGTAAAAGTGGTTTTGTGTATGTAAAATTCAGACAATTTTGTTTGTCTTCCATGTTAGTTTGCATGTAAAATTCAATGAACTAATTGTAGTCTTGAAAGGGAAGAGATCCATATTATGCGAAAGTTTTCATTTGGAAATGCAACAATTATTCTTTGAGAAAGAGGGCATAAGAATTTGATGTGTGTCTACATTGCAACACTTCCATGGAGATACTTTCCATGGTGGCAAGTTGTTTTTGTTTCTCATGCAGCCTCTCTCTCATCCTCATGTTTTTTGCCTGTAGTTTATCCTTCATCAAGGATTTTGTCATTCTCAACTTACTTAACTATTTACCCATTTCAATGACCTTTTCTTCCATGAGGCGTACGTCCTCTACCTTATTAGATTGAGTTATTTTCATCCACTTGTGGGTTCGATGTCTCTCTATCTATATATCATAAATGAGTGGTATTGCAATTTTTCATGGATAATTCTTCCTCCTTCAATGAATTTGTAGTAGGAGCTCAAGCAAGGTTGTGGACTAGGTTCTTGGAGCTCTTATAGGTCTTTTCCAATAGTCATTGAGATGGTGGTTTCCTCTTTTGAATCTTTCATGGAATCCTATAGATTCCCATGTTCTACTTATAGCATACTTTGCCCCTCCTTTACCAAACCTTGTCTCTCCTCTAGAAAACCTCGATCCTCGTGTAGTTTCTCTTTTTCCTCTTCCTCAAAGGCATATTTTGTCCTTTTCTTCTTGAAGGTGATAGAACTAGTGGTAGGCCTACTCATAGGTGTTATGGGTGACTTGGTTTTGGTTTTGGGAGGAGTGACCTCCTCAATGTTTCCCTCACTGGGTCCTATTTATTCCATTTTTCTTGGTGACTTGTCAATAATTATAGGAACACTTATAGGAGCTGGTGGCTTCCTCTGTCTAATTCTAATGCTTTTACTGGTTTTGAAATACATTTGACTTAGTCTTGATTGCATCCTCTTGGGGTTAATAGTAGTGCCCAATGTAGTTAATATTTTAGCTACTTCCTATTAAGTGTCTTCTACTCCTTCGAGTGGAGGAGTATCAGGGATTATTCTTCCTTCTCCTTTCTTCTCCTCCTCTTCTCAATTCATCTCTTCTTGTCCTTCCTCTATCTTTGCTACCTCTTCTACCTATGTTTTTATTTCTTATTGTTTTTTTCTTTCTGCCTCTTCCTCGTCTCTATTTGCTCCTTCTTCTTCCTCCATTTTTTCCTTCTATTCCTCCAATAATAGAGGCTAGAGTCTCTCTTGGTGTGAGGGCTTGAGTTTCTATGAAAGTCTCCCTATAAATGTTCACAAATTTGTTTCATATGATTGAGATTTGTGAGTGGTTTAGAGAATCTACCACTATCAATTTGATGGGGCTATGGTGAGCTAAATGTTGGTGTTTTCCTTCCCTTACCTTCTGACTCATCGTCATGATTTACTGGAGAAGGAAATGAGGGACACTAAGTCTTTTAGAAAGGGGTAATCCTACCTTGAATCTCAGATCGTGGACCAACTTGAAGTTTTAGGAATAAACCACACTTAATCTCCCTTCACAACATATATATTTAAGAATATGGTAAGCTACTCATCCCAAGGATAAGGCAATATTTGTCTTCTCACTCCATTATTGTCTTTTACACACTTCTCTTTTGAACGAAAGAAGTTTTTCCTAGCTATGACACTTAATTGATTGTCTTCTTTTCTCCATATAATTCTTAGAGGCAAGGTGGTCACCCTGTTGATGATTTCAGGACTTAGAGAGATTGCCAGACCTCTAACAACAATTCTAGCATTGTCTTCCTCTTGAGAGTGCAATTCCATGGAAAATACATGGGCAACATCATTATCATATCCCTTTTCTAGCGCGAAGAAACCCAACCATTGGTGGTTTTAGAATATGTTAACTATAAGAGGGTGTTGGTGAATTATCCTAATGTTTGAGGGTTCCATTATGTTAAATCCTCCCCCCATCTCTTCTCTATTACTCCTTGATGCTATGTAGGAGTGAACTTCAAGAAAATTCAAATAATCTTAGTGGTGAAACAATGGCACAAAAAGTGGTGAAAGAGAGGCATGGTGCTTGGTAATAGTCAAGAAGGCGGCTGCTTGAATTGATATCAACAAAATTATTTTATTTTCTCTTAATCATAGAAAACTTCCAAAAGGATCCCCTATTAATAATTGACTACTATAGCCTCTTGATTTTAGGCAGACTACTCATGAAATTGGGTGTAGAAACAAAGAAGGAGGCTATTACTTACTTCTTATTAGAGAAATTTGGGTGTGTGTGAAGGTTTTAAGATGGTATCAAGCCATTGGGATTCCTTTTCCTCCTCTAAACTCCTTTTGTAGATCCTCTTGACCCTCCTGTAGCAATTGCATGCATTCCTAAAACTTTCTCATGTAGAAATTTGTAGGCAGAGTTCGAAGCTCCTCGGTGACGCTCGAAATTCCTTGATGCACTAGCTCATCCTTCCTCTACCTGTTTTTGAAATGATTGATGGTGAAAATGAAGTCTAGCCAACACATAATATCCTCTTCTAGTTAAAATATTGGAGCACTATAGTGACTTGGAAATAACAAGAGTTACTCTTTTGGACTATTGTGCCCACTAATTTTAATCATTTCTCCCCCCTCATGATTATCATCCCAATCTTTAAGGACACCACTACGTTTTGAGGTTAGATTTCTACGTTGCATGGGTGACTTAACTCATACTTGATGGCCACCTCCAACCTATTAAAACACCTTTTCTCGCTTAAAATAATTTTTTCTCACTTTTATATAGAGGGAGGAGGCTAGGGTTGCCATACTTGAACCTACATGTGGATTGAAATTATGTAGGGGTTTGCATGCTAGAGATGGACCATATATCATTATAATCAAGGGAGTTCACCTCTTTGACTTATTTTCTATGTATGCTACCTTGATTGTTACTTTTTGTGTGTGTTTGCAGGTGCCTCTTTTGATATTCACGTTGTTTCTGCTGGTGGAAATCCTTCCCGAGAATGAGGTGTCGCTTCATAGCTATAAACAAATATTGATCATCAGTTATCAGCGTTTACTGCGTGGCTGCTGTAGGAGGAGTTTCTTCTTATCCTCTTAAAGCCTTGAGTTTGAAAGAGGGAGATGAGGGATATGATGATGAGCTATAAGGATAGGGTTAGAGTCATGGAGGAGTAGTGTAGACACTATACAAATAGAAAATGGTAGCTTATGTGTTTTATTCTTCAGTTAGGAAAAAGTGGAGAATTTGAGCAAATTTTGGGTAGAATGAGTGGGTGGGTAATGGATGGATGATAGAAAAGTCATAGCAGGAATTTCTTTATCATTTATCAAAGTCAAGATGGTATTTTGGATTGTTTTCCTCCTTCTATCTACCTCCTGTATCTTCACATGGTCCTCCTGTAGGACTACATGACCTTCCTGTAACAATACAGAAGGGGAGGTGAAATTTGGATTTCTTGGTGATGGGATGTTGGAGATAGATAGTAATATGAATGGAGAGGATGGATATGAGGTGTATGGATATAGGAATGGATGATATATTGTGGGTATTGGCCTATAGCCATGAAATATTCCACTATGTACAATTCTGTAAAAAAAAAGAAAGGTTAGCAAATATGATATAAACTTCTTCATTGTTCTCTCTCTTTTTTTTTCTCTTTCTCTTGAGACACACAAGCTTCCTTAGAGAAGTTTTTCAACCTATATTCCTTCCCTAGGTGCCTCAAGGGAGGCTTTCACCTAGGGACCTTTATTATATTATTTTTCTCCTTTTTTTCTCCTGGGCTATCTCAGAGAGGTTTTCAACCCTAGAGTTTGCCTCAGATGCATCATAGATGTTTTCATCCAACACTTTATATATATATATATATATATATATATATGAAATGTTGTGGACTGGAAACTATGAAACTCCCAATCACATTTAATTCTTTGTTGACTGAACTGATAAATTCCTCCTTAGACAAAAGTATTCTCTATAACTTCAACCTATAACCATTTAAAATCAAGGAAATTTTTTCCTCGTCAATGGTTTTGATCCCAACAGATCCATTTTCGTGATAGTTTTCCACTAGGTAAGGACCCAACCATCTCTTCATTAGCTTACCTTTAAAATATTTGAACCTAGAATCATATAACAAGGTTTAATCGCCTTGTTAAAAATTCTTTTCCTTGACATGCTTTCCATGCTAGACATTCCTTTGCAGTTGTACTACCTTTGTGTGTAAGATAGCTTTCGTTCTGAACTCATCTAATCCATTCAATTGGAGAATCCTTACTTGTTGTGCTGCAATGACATCTAAGTCCAACTGGGTTACCATTCTTAAAGTGTTATATTAAAAATCAATAGAAAGAAGAGTTATCTTCCCATAAACCAAATCACATGGAGTGAATTGAGTGGAGGTTTACCAAGTGGTATCATAGGCCCATGTGGCCTCTACTAGTATCTCTGCCCAATATCTCTTGTTGTTTCTAACAACCTTGGTGAGGATGCTCTCTAGTGCCCTATTTGTAACCTCTAATTGTCAATTTGCTTGAGGATGATAGGTATTGGATGTATTGTGCTTGATATGGTGTTTCCTCATGACATATTCAATAAAATTGAATGTGAGTTATGATCCTTGATCAGTGACTACCTCCCTTGGATACCCAAACTTATAGAATATTTTTTCTCTTAAAAAATTTGCCACTTTCTACTCAGTTTCAACTTTGATTGCCTTTGTCTTAGCCGACTTTGTAAAGTGATTAGTGCACACAATGATCTACTTTTTCTCTCCTAATGGTGTATCATTTTTCCCAATGAAATCCATGCCCCAATTATCAAATGGCTCTAACACCACCTGAGGCTTTAGGGGAATTTCATCCCTAGGCGTGGATTTTCCCATCCATTCATATTGATCACATCTAGTGGTATATCTCCTTGCATCTTGAAGTAACGTGGCCCAACAATAACCAACCTATAAAACTTTCAAGATTTTTCCTTTTTTTAGAAAAATGACCTCCATAAGGACCATCATGACATGGCAATAGGATGTCAAATACCTCCACCTCTATTACACATCTCCTCAAGAATTATTCTGGTCCCAATCTAAAAAGATTTCCCCCAATCCAAGTGAAAGGAGATATTTTCCTTAAAATCTTTATTTTCTCCCTAGATGATAGATTAGGAGGGAACCTCCTAGCAACCAAGTATTTTTATATGTTATCAAAACAAGGATAAAGCATCGAGGTGGAAAAGAGGTGCTCATCTAACATTTTATCATCCATCATCTCTTCATTACCTAGAGGCAAGGTTAACCTGTACAAAAAATCTCCAAGCACATTTTCTTTCCTTAGTTTGTGAATAATAGTGAAATAAAATTGTTGTAACAATAAGAACCACCTACTTATCCTATCTTTAACATGAAGCTTTTTCATCAATTTTTTCATGGCTACATGATCAATATGAACAAAAGTTTGGTACCCAATGATATGGTGTGTAAATTTGTTTAAGGAATGTAGTATAGCTAAGAGCTCTTTTCTAGTGATTGTGTAATTCATGTCAACTTCAAAAAAAATATTACTAATGAATTATATACCATAAGGAAACTTATCCTCTACTTGTGCAAAGGCTCCCTCGACAGCTTTATCTGAGGCATTAGAATGGACATTAGGGGAATTTTGAGGTCTAAAATGGGCCTCCTAAGAAAAATGTACAAACAAAATAAAATTTATAATAACCAATAGGATTCAAGATGATGATGTCAACCATGGGGGATGATTCACCATTTCTAGAGTTAAAGAGTAAAAAGATAAAAAAAATAATAAATAGTAAAACTACTTTTTCAACTTGTATTTTTAACTTATATCCCTAAGGTTTTACTCAAATTTAGAGTGGGGGTATTCATTGGATGAAAAATTTAATTCCTCATCTAAGGAGTACCCATGTTGCATACTTTAGATGGACCCTACTACACGAAAAATGAGAAATACATAAAAAAACGTGATTGCAATCATGTTTTTCATGCATTTATCATTTTGCATGTAGCAAGGTCCATCAAAAGTATGCACATGGGTAATACTTGGACAAGAATAAGAATTTTAATCCAACAAGTGTTTTTTCTTGAAATTTGAGTAAACCCATAAGAAAATAAGTTGAAAATGCGAGTTGAAAAAATAGTTTTTTCTCTTTTCCCTCTACAATTTGATGATGTAATCTAATCTTATTTTATTATTTCCAATATTATTTTATAATATCCTTAGGAGGCCAATTTTAGAGCTCAAAACTCCCCTAATGATATGGAAAGGAAATTCCCAGTTGGGACCTCTTAAGATGGTGCAATGTTCAACTTTTATTTCAACACTTCAAGGACCTCTTAACAGGTACTAGTCCAACAAAAATCTGAATCTTTGGCTTGTAAATTAAACAAAGGTGAAGCCACTTTACTAAAGTATTGGATCAATCTCCTATAATACCCCACTAGTCCCAAGAATATCTTGAAATCTCTTCCACTCTACTAAAGTCTTGGATGAATCTCCTATAATACCTTGCTAGTCCCAAGAATCTCTTGACATCTCTTTCGTTTTGTGGGGTAGGGACCCTTTTGATGATGGCAATTTTGTTTGGGTGTAGCTGTATCCCTTCCTTGGATATGGAATGGCGAAGGATACTCACCTCGTTCATCAATAACTCACATTTCACAGGGCTTAGAGAGGGATTCATTTCAATGCATTTTTTCAAAACGCTACACAGATTGGAGAGAGCTTCATGGAGGTCACATCCATAAGGAGTGAATCATCCATGTATATTTCAATAGATTCATGAACCAATTCAACAAAAGTACTAAACAATCGCCTTTAAAAAGTAGCAGGGGCATTGGTCAAACAAAATGGAAGAAATTTATAAGAAAAGGTACCCCAAGGACATGTGAATGTGGTCTTGTATTGGTCTTTGGGGCTAATCTGGATATGATTGTATCCAATAAATCCATTGAGGAAGGAGAAACAATTAATCCCTGCAAGGCCATTAGGGCTTGGTAAATGAAGGGAAAAGGAAAATCATCCCTCTTTATAGCCTTGTTGGGTTTCTGGTAATCCACACATATTCTCCACTTCCCATTCTTTTTAGCAACTAATACAAGTGGTGACACCTGCTAAATATCTGAAATGGGGTATATGAATCCTACATCAAGTAGTTCTTGCAGTTCTTCTTTCACAATGTCCTTAAGAGCTAGGTTCATACTCCTCTAGGGTTGGCACACATGCTTGCATCCCTCCTTGATGTAAATATGGTGAGTACAAAGTAAGGGATGCACGCCTTTCATTTCTTTATAGTCCCAAGCAAAACAATCGAGGTGCTCCCTCGAAACTTTGCACAATTGTTCTCCCTGTTTGGTCGAGAGAAAAGGGTTGATATTTAAATTTCTAAATGGGAAACACTCTTCAATATTGACATGGTCTAGAATTGAGCCAATAGGACATGAGTCATCCAAAAAATTACTCCCAGACTTTTTCACTAACTCATCAATTGGTATGGGAGTGGGAGGTTGATTTTGAAGGATATGGTCAACAAGATCATCCTCATTAGGTTCCCCACTCCTATAATAATGTACAAAGTGAATATTGGTTTAGGGGTGATGTGATATAGTTCATACTATTCCTCTTATTCTAACCACAAGGGTAATTCATGCTCAATAGAAGGCTGAGAAGGAGGATACAATACCAACTATTTAGACAAACGTCCATTGTTAATGGTCATGTTTCCAGCCCTACAACTAATGTAAGCATCAGCAATTGCTAACCATGGCCTTCACAAGATGACAAGATAGCCATTAAACTTGGTTTTGGGATGGAGAACCAATAAATTGGTAGGATACTCCCAAGATTCATTGGAGACCATAGCATCTTCAACAACTCCCCTGGGAGCTACTGTGGATTTTTCTACAAGCTACAACACTATGGTAGTCTTTCTCAAAGACCCTTGGAGGTTTATCTTTAGCATTATTTCCTTAGTCATTACATTTATTGAAACCCTTAGTCATTACATTGATTGAAACCCCAAGATCAATCAGGGTGTTAGGGACTATAAGGCAATTAATGTGCACATCTACTACAAGGCTTCCAAGGTCTAGATATTTTTCAGAAGATCATCCTCCCAATTATCAAATCAAATAATTTCCAAAAAACATTTATGGTAGGGGTGTATCTTTTTATTTTCTCATGATTTTTGAAATATTTCTCCTTGATGAGCTTATTATATATGTGAACATATTTAATAGCCTAGAGAATGGGCATTTTAACACACAAATTCTTCATTTCTCCTAGAATTTCAACCTCTTTTAGGGTGTGTTGGCTATAGTGGATCAACCTCTCAAGAAAATGAGGTGGATTAAGTTGAGAAACACTCTCTTCCTTATCTTATTCAAGGTACTCTGGTGGAGAAGGTGGGTGGTTATCTAGAAGCACTCTCCTAGATGGAAGCTTGATCTCCCAAATTTCCTCTTATGAAACTAGCTCACAAAATGATAGAAAAGAAAGATAAACACCTTATAATTTAGCCTCTTCACACAGGAAACCTCCTTTAAATTACACAAATGAACAATTCTATGATGATACAAATGACAAGGCCATAGGATTCTAAGGGGTCATAATAGAATTAGAGCAGACATAACAATAATAATGTAAGGGCACAATAATAACAATAGTGAGCTTCTATGGGGCACAATAATAACAATATGGGGACTACATTGACACAACACGATAATAAGGGGGTTGCACTAATAACAATAAGGGGTTACACTAGTAGTATAGGGACCTAACGTTACCCTCTCCTTCAAACAGTGTTGTCCTC
This sequence comes from Pinus taeda, assembly GCA_000404065.3. Classification (NCBI taxonomy): domain Eukaryota; kingdom Viridiplantae; phylum Streptophyta; class Pinopsida; order Pinales; family Pinaceae; genus Pinus; species Pinus taeda. The sequence goes on from APFE031113995.1 coordinate 23,081, forward strand.
AATGCTTGAGTAGTTCTGGATGATTATGTATAAAATTTTTGTCCTCCCATGTCGAATATTTAGCAAGTAAATTCTTCCACTTGATGAGACACTCTGAAATTCATCGATCTCATAGTTTTTGGGTTCTTATTTATGTAACGGCTTAAGGTTCCAATATGATTTTCCTTCCTCGGCAAGTTCTGGAAATATTGTTTGAACTAGGATCTTCTGCAAATTTTGAATGAGTGGCCACACTTCTTCATCCTTCTTCCATTCATCCCTTTCTTCGTTTATCCAATATAGTTGGATAATAGAAATAGCACAAACAATGGTTCCACATCCTCATCCTTTCTTGAAGGTGCATCTGCAACACATTTTGCTTCCCTTTTTTGTAGATGATTTCAAAGTCATAACCCAACATATTTGTGACCCAATTTTGTTGCGCTTCAGAGGATACTCTTTGTTCTAAAAAGTATTTAAGGCTATCATGATCCATTTTTACCTTGAAGTGTCTTCCCATTAGGTAGGGTCGCCATTTCTTAAGTTGCATGGAGTATTGCCAACATTTCCTTCTCATAAATGGCTTTGTGTAAAAACTTTCCCTTGATTGGATGACTTTCAAAAGCAATGGGTCTTTCATCTGGCATTAAAACAACACCAATTCCATTTCCTGAAGCATCACATTCCACAATAAAGGTTTTTGAGAAGTCCGGTGTAGCTAAGACAGGTGCTTGGCACATTGCCTCTTTAAGATGTTCGAAGGCCTTTGTTGCTTCTGGAGTCCATGAAAATGCATCTTTCTTCAATACTGTTGTTAGAGGTGCTGCTATTCTCCCATAATTCTTAACAAACTTGCAATAATACCCAGTCAACCCAAGAAATCCTCATAGATGCTTTATGGATGTGGGGATTCTCCATTCCTTAATGGCTTTAATTTTGCTAGGGTCTACCTTAACTCCTTCATGAGATACAATATGACCCAGATATTCCACCTCTTGTACTCCAAAGAAACATTTGGATCTTTTTTGCATATAATTGTTTCTCCTCCAATAGTTGTAGCACCCTGTCAACATGTTCAACATGATCCTTCCAAGACTTGCTGTAAATTAGTATATCATCAAAAAATACTAACACAAATTTTCTAAGGAATGGTTTGAAAATTGAATTCATCAAACCTTGAAATGTTGAAGGTGCATTGGTAAGGCCAAAAGGCATGACCAAAAATTCATAATGACCCTCATGAGTTCTAAATGTTGTTTTCGGAATGTCTTCAATCTTCATTCTGATTTGATGATATCCTGAACGAAGATCCAACTTGGTTAAGTAAATTGATCCATGCAATTCATCGAGTAATTCATCAATGACAGGAATGGGGAACTTATCTTTAATGGTGAGCTTGTTGAGCTCCCTATAATCCGGACACATGTGCCATGATCCATCCTTCTTGTGCACC
>APFE031113999.1:0-12778 GCA_000404065.3 Pinus taeda
AAGAATTGGATTATCATGTTAAGGACCAACTCTTGTATCATTTGGGAAAGTTATGCATTCCACAAACTGAAAGAGTAAAGATAATTGGAGAGGTACACACTTCTCTAATATCAGGTCAATTTGGTGTAAGTAAAACAATTCCGCAGTTGCAAAGATTTTGTTATTGGCCAAAAATGAATGAGACAATTTCTAGATATGCAAGAGGGTGTACCATGTGTGCTAAAAGCAAGCCCAGCAATAGAAAACTAGGCTTGTACACTCCACTACCAGTTCCTTCTCATCCTTGGGAAACTGTTTCTATGGACTTTGTTGGAGGACTGCCTAAATCTAGGAAAGGTCATGACTATTTATATGTTGTTGTAGATAGGTTCAACAAAATGTGTATTTTAATACCTTGTAACAAATAGATTACAGCTGAACAAACTGCGAAGTTTTTCTTTCAGCATGTATGGGTTCATTTTGGATTACCCACTTCCATTATATCTAATCGAGATACCTGATTTTTTGGGAAATTTTGGTCAAGTCTATGGGAATTGATGGACACTAGGCTAAAGAAGAGCACAACTTTTCATCCGCAAACAGATGGCCAAACAGAAGTGGTCAACAGGACAGTGATCTAGTTGCTCAGAGGCTATTGCAGCAAGCATCCCAAGCTTTGGGATGAACATTTATGTTATGTGCAACATGCTTACAACCGAGCTAAACATTCTTCTACATAGAGATCTCCTTTTGAGACTTGTTTTGGTTTCACACCAAGGTCTCCCTTGGATTTTGTCTTTGGTAAAGACACAGTGGTTGATGGACACAGTGATGTGGACAAGGCAACCAAGTTCATCAAACAAATCCAAGCGATTCACCAGGAAGTACAAGAACAGCTGGAAAAGAGCCAAGCCAAGTACAAGGAAAGGCATGACAAGCATCAGATGGAGCATACTTTCCAAGTTGGTGATCAATTCTGGTTGTATATCAACAAAGACTGAATGCAAGGTGAAGGTAAGAAGCTGGAGCCAATAAGGTATGGACCTTTCAAGATACTTGAGAAAATTGGTGAGAATGCTTTTCACCTTGATTTTCCAGCTTACATGCACATCTAATCAGTTGTTAATGTAGAGAGCTTGAGATTATTTGAACCTTAATTAACTGAAGATCATGAAGAGTAGAGTCAATTGCCTTCTATTTATGATCAGTTGCCTAAATATCTTAATGAATTGTAGGAAGATACAGTTCTGAACAGGAAGGTGAGAACTATGCATAGAGGGGATGTTGAGTACCTTAGGATTGGACTCAAAGGTTCAAAGCCAAGCAGTGCGAAATGGATAGAAATTGGGCAAGCGACGAATCAGTACCCTCACTTGATTGATGCTTAAAAATAAACATTTGGTTATCCAAAATCTTTTTCAGTGGGAAGGCCGTGATTCAAATTAGATCCTAAACACTCTCTAAGTTTTCATAAACTCGTTCAAATTATGCCAAACAGATTCAAGTCTTAGAAAGATCAACTATCAGAAGGAATCCTCATGACAGTTGCAATTGTGATCATCGTGGAGCAATGAGGACCCTCGGTTAAGCGTGTAGACCATTGGCCCATGGTAACGCGCGCTAGCACAAATTGGAAAAACCAGAGTCTAATTCAAGAAACGGGGGTGGTTTTTGAAAGCGCTAATCGCGTATTGCAGGGCGTCCCCCTCAGTGAAGGAAAGCCCCGAAGTTCCTGGACCCAAAATGGCTATGAAATGCGGAAAAGTAATAACTTTGGTTCCATGGATTCCACTAAAACAACAAGATATCGAAAGGCCTCGAGGCAATAAGTAGTTTTGACCGAGTCCTACCCGATGCCACAAAATGAGTGACACGCGTCCAACAGAAGAGAGAGAAAACCACTCACATTGGACGAGTAAACATCATGCTACTTACCCTCTGGATATGAACAATGACTGTAGGATCTGGGGAACCCATGACAGTCAAAGAGGCATGTCTTGATAAATGAATGGACTTGACATGGTTGTAAAGCAAGATTACAGGTGATTGAAATCCAACTTGGACGATGATTTGGTAGAAGATTCGTGTTTCGCAGGCATCTTGGAGCAAACAGAAATAATAGCCATTCAAATGTGTTTGAGGAGCCTGACACACTCACCCGTCGCAGAATAGGTGATCGCCTCCTTGTGAAGTGTTGCATAGTGATGATGACGCAGAACAAGGGAGTTCGAATGGATAGAGGAAGAAAAATCAGAACGCCGGGAAGCTAAAACGAACTGACAGAAAGCAGACTGGCTTTAAAGCCACAAACCGACAGAGACAGAGCAAGCAGAAAAGTAGGAAAGAGAGTTAGTTAAGAGCAAAGAGAAGAAGTCGAGCTAACCTTAATGTAGCATCGAGCCGGAAAAAGCCAAAGAGAGTCAAAGAGTCTGTGCACTCCGAAGAAAGCTTGAGAGGTTCAAGCAAGCTCGTCAGCATAGGCCTATCATGTAATAGTTTCATATTGGGCTCATACTACTATGACTAGTAGAGATCAAGTACCAGTAAGGATAGTCTGTGTACTCAAATCCTACTGATTCATATCTGTTGAGTGAGACTCAAATTGAGCTCACTATTGTAAAGAATCTTTGCTTTAAAAACATAATAGAGAGGCCACCACAGAAGCCTGGACCGGGAGACGTAGCCCAGGAGTATTGGGTGAACTCCTTATTAAACTTGTTGTGTTTACATGTTTGCCTGTTATGTTATCTCTAAATTGCTTCAGTGTCTGTGTATTTTGCAATCTTATCGATCCGTTGCATAAGATAACATCGGCACATCCATGCACATGAGTCTGTAATACCTTTAATTATTTGTCCTTTCTTCTTGATGGTTGGTTTGGAAATGGCGCAGACAGTGTAGGATCTAATGTACTTCCTGACATCCTATCGAAGATTCGACCAATAGAAATACTTCTGTAGTACTACAACCATTTTCTCAACCCTAAAATGCCCAGCAGCCCGACTGTAGTGTGCTTCCCAAATCATCTTGGCGCACTGCAACCGTTTTCTCAACCCTAAAATTCCCAGCGGTCAGGCTGTATTGTTCTTCCCAAATCATCTTAGCACATTTCAACCATTTTATCAACCCTAAAATGCCCAATGGCTCGACTGTAGTGTGCTTCCCAAATCATCTTGGAGCGCTCACTTGAAGGATCACAAAGGTGTCCTAGGTGGCATAATAGGGCATCCTGGAGGTGAAAATCATGAACTTGTTGACCCTCCAAGAGCGTCTGGTATGTGTGGCCAAATTGTGGGTTGCTTTTGTAGAGAAGTGGCCAATCAAATGTCTCGTGACCACAAGAGTTGAGCACGGTGGTTAACGCCATGATCAGTGGTCGGCTGAGGAATTCTGCAACATTATTGGTGTTTCCCTTCTTATACTTGATATCCAAATGGAATGGTTGTAGGTATGTGGAACACTTATGATGGCGATCATTCTGTAACTTCTCTTGCATCTGTAAGGACTGCAGGGGTTGGTGGTCTGTGTGGATGATTGTTTAGTTCCCCAAAATCTAATGCTTCCATTGTCGGTAGGCCTACACAATGGAATACATCTCTTTGTCATAAGTGGGATACTTCTGGACTGTGTCTGAAAGTGTCTCACCATGATATGCCATTAGATGCCCCTGTTGTGTAAGGACTGCCCCAAAGGCATAGTTAGAGTCATCTGTATCGATGTCAAATGGTTGTTGCAAGTCTGGTAATGTGAGCACTAGTGACTTGACACAAGGCCCAAGTGATATGAGAGAATCTCAACATGAACCTGTGGTAGAAATTGGCAAGACCCAGAAAGTTGTGGAGCTCTATCAGAGTGTGTGGGGCTGGCCAATCTCGAATGACTTGGATCTTGGCTGGATCCACATGCACCCCCCATTCATCAATAATGTATCCCAAATACTGAACATGGGTCATGCCGAAAGCGCATTTCTCCAAATTGGCACACAACTTGTGTTGTCACAGTGTTTGGAGAACCTGTCAGATGTGGTGGAGGTGCTCTTCCCAACTCTGGCTGAATATCATGATGTCATCCAAGTATACCACTACAAATGAGTTGGTGAATGGCCACAATATGTCATCCATCAACCTCATGAAGGTTGCAGGAGCATTCATCAACACAAAAGACATAACCAACCATTCAAAAAGGCCTCTTTGGCTTTGAAGGCAGTCTTCCACAAATCAGAGGGTTCGATTGGTACCTACTGATATCCAGACTTCAAGTTGATCTTGCTGAAATATTTCCACCCCTTGAGTTGGTCCAGAAGGTCATCAATTTGTGGGATCGGGTACCTATTCCTCATAGTGATCTTGTTCAATTCTCGATAGTCAATACAAAGTCTCCAAGTCCCATCCTTGTTCTGTACTAACATGATCGAGCTCCCACACACCGATGAACTCGACCAGATGTGACCTTTTTGCAACAACTCCTGAGTCTGCCTCTTGATTTCTCTGTTCTCCAGATGGAATGCTGATAGGTTGGTCCATTGGGAAACGATGCACCTAGGGTTAGATCGATGGAGTGCTTGACCTGACAGTGTAGAAGCACACTTGCGGGGGAGGTAAATATGTCCTTGTACTCCTCCACGACCTTGTCCATCTATTATTGTCGTATGAAGGGGCCCTATCTAGAGGTCGTGGCCATCGTCTTCTTCTTTCCTTGAGGGTGTATCATTAGGAAAACAAATTTCCTAGTTTTGGAAATGAGCTTACTGCATTGTTTTGTAGTAACCAAAGAGATGGCAATAGGTGGTGCTACCTCCAGTATCTTGTTCAACTTATTTCCCAAAGTAACAATAATAGCATGAGGCCTTGACTCATACACAACATATCGCTTCCACAAGTATGGTTGGCCTAATAATACATCACAAACATCAAGGGGACCAACGTCACATAATACCTCATCCGTGAAGGGCTTGATGTTGGAAGGAAGGCGGAACTATTGTCTCACGCAATGATACCATCCTTGGTGAAGCCACCCAATGGTGTATGGTTGTGGGCGTGTCGTGGTCAGTAAGCCCAACAGTTTCATGACCTTTACCGAAATGAGATTCTTTTGGCTCCCATTGTCGACATTGAATTGTAGTGGGGAACCCTTTACCACATATGGGAGTGGAAGAGGCACTCCTTCGCCTCTAGATCTTCAGGTTCCTCCTTCTGGATCTTAGTGGTGGCAATAGTGGCATTGGGCTCCACATCAGTAATCTTCTTCCCTTTGTCATTCCCCTTGTCGGGTTTTGAATTAAAATCAAAACATGCATCTGATTCTTAAGCCTTCAGCTCGGCCACTAGTGACTGCTTGGCCCAACACTCACTTGTGTTGTGAGTGGAGCTCTTATGGAACTCAAACCACTTTCCCATGTCCTTTTTTGGCTTCGCATTGTTTTTATTTGCTTGTGGCTTTGGCAAGATTTTCTGGGCTGCCCCGCCTTGGCTTTGTCCTTTGTTCTGCGGTTTGGGGGAAACATTCCCTTGCTTTGGAATCACATATCCAAAGTCTCGCTTCTTCTGTTTAAACTTGTGCTCGATCTTAATGATGTATTGGTATGTTGTGCCAAGCGAGGAGATGTCTGGGAACTCCATATCATCCTGGATGTACCTATTTAGGCATATGTGGTACTTGAGTACTAAATGTTTCTTAGAATCCTTGATACCCAACTTCGTGCAAATGGTATGAAAAACATTGGTAAACTTCGACACATATTGTTCCTTGGTAAACTCCAACACATCTTGGCCCCTTCCCTGGCACAACGTTGTCCACTTTATGTATTTATCCTCATAGCTCCCAATAGGGTAGTACTACTCCTTGATGGAATCCCGGAACGAGTTCCAAGTGGGTGCGACTGAAAAGAACGAGGTTGTACTTTCATCCTTCTGCCCATAGTAGGTTTTCCACCAGTCCTTGATGTGGGGGGTGACTTTGAGAATAGAAAAAGTAATCTTTTCTCGGCTAGAAGAATCATGAACAAAAAAATACCCTTCTAGCATATTTAACCATTTATCTTCAACGTCTGCATCTATTTGGCCCTCAAATATGGGAATGTCAAAGTTTACTTGTACCTTGAAAGTAGTTGAGCCTCCAAAGTGGCTGCTCGATGTGGATGCACCGCTTGTGGGAAACCGTTGAAGTATCTCAGCAGAGTTATCCATCATCGCGTTCCTTTGTTTCTTAAGGGCCTCCTTGAGCAATATTTTGATGTGACCTCCTTCCCCCTCGTATTTATTTTCTTCTCCCATGGGTAGTCGTCGAGGTTTCCAAGTCTGATCTTACAAAGGTTCAACCATATCGAGCCCTAACTCCTTATATCCCGTCCTTGTTGGGGACATGCAAAGAAAAATAGAGAGAGCATATCACTTTGATACCACTGATCCAGATTTAAACAGGAACGCAAAAAATTACAGATATAACCATAAATACAAAGATGCAGTAGAAATACCTCTTCATTTCATTGATATCAAATACTAAAATATGCTTACAAACAGAATGGAAATAAGACTAGCTCAGGCGATGGTAGCTTATCTCTGAGAAGAGATGTGGTGGCTACATGCCTCTGAACTGTTTTACAATGAGGCTCAAAGGTCTATTTATTATTTAGAAATAATAAAAATCCCTAAACATCCCAAAACCTAACCCTAAGAGATGAAGCGCCAAACTATGGGCCTCGTTTGGGTAAATTGGTACATCAACTTCTCGAGGTCGTAACTTTGGCATACAATCTTCGTTTGACACGCACAATGCCTTGTTAGAAATATCTATTCAAGGATTACAAATTTTGAGTAACCAATGTCAGGCAGATCCATGTCGGTCCCAATTTTCCCAAAATCCGTCATTTAGGGCCTCAAAATGGATCCGAAAGTTTAGGACGTGAAAAATTGCCAACAATAGTAAGTTGTGTACAAATTAGGAAACTAAAAAACTGAAAGCAACAATGGTCGGGGTCTAAGTGGAATAGGTGTGTGGCCACCAATATCCACCTGGATTAGAAGGAGAACAAGAAAAAACAATACAACAAATATATGTGGTTCATCGAATTGGGCTATGTCCATGGGAAGGTTGTCTTCTATTATCTTCAGAAATCTCCTACGATATTACAAAGAGAGAAACTACAAATAACCCGATACAAATAGCAGTATGTTGTGAGCATGGGATAAGATGTGATGGTATCACAAAATGGTATCGTTTTAAGAGGCTCCCTTGACCATATTATATACCCAATGATGTGGAGGAATTACTCTCACATATTAAATGTGGGATAATATAATTCTCCAAATAACACCTCTTTATATAATAAATGGATACAAGAGTATACTATGCCATACTAAATATGGTATATCATGTATTACTCTTTTACATAAGATTGTGGACAACTTCCGAATAATGCAAAGACATTATTACCTTCCAAGGTGTTGTAGTTTTTTTTTGGTTTTGATAAGATAGAATATTTGAAAAAATGCTAAGTTAGGATATGGACATAACAATAGTGAATAAAATGTTAGTTGAAAAATAAATCTTGATGATGATGTCCATATCAAAGAAAATGTTAGGTTAGATGCTCTAAAAAATCACGAAAAAAAGAAAATGTTAGGTTAGAAAGAAAAGAAAATAAATAAATTCTGAAAGTGAGAAAGTCTAAATGCCACTACCTTTTTCTACAAAATAATGATTGTGTGCAGCTTGTCTAAATGACACAACCCATGACAGTCAAACAGTTTAATCTTGACTGCTTCATGCTTTAAATTTGATGTTATAGTTAGTGAATAAAGATCTGGCCAAACTATTTAATCTTGGCAGAACAACAGTTAGATGGAGAATAATAAGGTGCTCATCAGTTTAATCTGAGCTCTTGGATTGATATAAGGTTAGAACTAGATAGTTTCCTGCTTTAAAATAAAATGAATAAGGGTTTGCCAGCTTAAATGCACCCATTAAGTGAAGAAAAATGATAGGGTAAGAAAAGGGTAAATAGAAGAAAGGTTACATAAGATGATGATTGATTGGACAAAGGGGCCTAACACCTAAGGTCAAAACCCTTTTTACCTATGAAAAGTGAAAATATCATATAAAATTCCTTTTACCATGTAAAATCCCTTTTTACCTGAAAAACCCACAAAAGGATGTTTTACCCTAAGTATTATGCATATATGAATCTAGTTTTACATAGTTTGTGTTATCCTGTAAGTTTTTCTAGTTTTCAATCACCATGTTTTTCTTCATATGCTTATGACTTACAGAGATATATAGGTAGGAACAATTTGTGTTTCAATTGATTCCTATAAGCTCCTGAAGTGATCATCTATTAAGAGATTGGATTAATGCAACTGTCTGTGTAGCTAATCCCCTCTAATCAATAGATCATCATCATCTTGTGTAAGCAGTAAGTATACTGCCTTGAACCTTTGGAACGTATTTTAGAAGGTTTTCCAACTTATGATTGTTCTGTTTTACAGTCTGGAAACTGTGATAATCATATTTTTTATTGTCTTTTACTCACCACTATTTTTGATCTATATCACTGTGTAATGCTTTATAGTAGACCTTTGCTGAAGTATAATATAACCCAAAGGATTAATTACTTTAATTCTACATCTATCTTCATTCATTGGTCTTCCAAAAAATAAAACCAAAAACCACAAAACAATTATTTTAGATGCTCTAGCATTGGTAGCTGACCTACTACTATCTCAGAGGTACAACATCAGAATCGCGTTGTTGCCGGGGATTTGAATTTCATTTAAGTTTCCCTTGGGACAATGATATTAATTCATTCTTATCCTTTAAAGGTGATTAAAGGGTTTAGAAAGGTTAAAATCATTCACCTAGGTGACTCCACACTCCCAAGCTAGCACCTTATAAACATACCAGATCTCGTTCAGAAGCTGACATTGTTAAGCCTTTGTCAGACCCTAAAAGGCTTATGAGAAAAGCTAGTTCTAAAAGGGGACAACAACCATCTTCTTCTTCCTCTTCAGTCCTGTAATCTGAAGAATTAGAATCATTTGACCCTTATAGTAACATCCCGACTGATCCTGATTACTCCCATTTATCACCTAGGGTTGTTGAACTTCTAGATAAAGGAGTTGATTTTAAGTTGGCTTACCTTTTCCATTCATTATAATCTCATCCAATACCCACACTACCAATAGCGCCACCTAAAAATAAATCTAATTTGGGTGTCAATCTACCAGAATATAAACCCACAGATTTCATATCCCTACCACCTATCATTTTCCTTCCATTTTTGACCGACCTGAAGCTTCTTCTTCCAAACAATCTGATGAGACCTTTTCTATATATTCCAATCCTCTCTTTGAAACAAAAGAAGGTATTCCTTTACAGGTCCCAAAGTTAGCTCTTAGGACTCCTTTGAAGTCTTCCAGGAGATCTCCTCCTTCATCTCCTCCTTCACCTCCAACTAGTCCATCAATCCTTGAATCACCATCTTCTTCCTCTACGTCTTCTTCATCCTCTACATCCACACAAACACCACATACTCCACCTGGACAACCTCATACATCTCAACAACCTCATATACCACCTACTGTCATGGCTTTCCGACCTATTGTACAGGCTAGATATGTTGCCTTAGTCTTACCTAATAACCTTGATGCATTCCCAGCTGGATACTTAAAATATCTTCCCAAGTACAATGGAGAAACTGGTCCCTCAGCTAAGGACCATCTTCAATCTTTCCTTGAATTTTCAGACAAAATGAATATTGAACAAGAAAATGTTTATATGAGATTGTTTGTACAATCACTTGAAGGAAATGTGAGGATTTGATTTAGACAATTACCAGTAGCTACCATTAGAAATTGGGAAGAGCTTACAAACATATTTAAAGTTCAATGGGGTGTGAAAAAGGATTCTCTTTACTTCCTCATAGAATTTGAAGAGCTTAAAAAGAACTTTGGTGAACCAGCAACAGATTTTATCAAAAGATTCAACAAACTCTATCACAAAATGCCCGTTGATTATAAGCCTCCTGTAGCAGCAGCTAAGTCTATAGTTTCCAAAGCTTTCGATGATGAATTTGTTGTTATGCTACGAGAGAGAACTTCAAGAACTCTTGAAGATATGCAAACAAACGCTATAGAAGTAGAAGTGAATAGGGAAGCCTGAAATTATTTAAAGCTTAAGGAAGAAAAGTCCCAAAGAAAGCTAAAAACTGTTCAAGAAGCCTCTAGTTCCTCTAAGACTAAATCAGAAGACTCAAAAATAGATGAAATAACATCTCTTCTTAGAAACCTATCAAATAGGATTTCAAATATTGAGACCCAACCTAGGACAATTCAACAAATAGTTACTAGACCCCAAAATCAAAATCAAGGTCAGTATAAAAGAAATCCACCACTACAAATTCTTCAAAGACCTGGCAATGATCAACAGGTTCCTACTCCTCTATTGATAGATGACCAACAACCTGATGATAACACTATGAACATTACTTAAGATATTAATAATATGGATTCTTCTTCCAACCAAACAACCATCATTCCTATCTCACAACAAAATTAGGTTTAAGAAGATCAGGAAGCTTCACAAGTCTCTAAATATCATGCTTTTTCTGAATTTTTAATTGTAGAATTAAATAAGAGGTATGATCTTAGGCCTAGGCCTGGTCGTGGGAGACCTCTGAAGGAAACTCTAGTAATTAGACCACGTACAAAAATTGTTGAAGCTCAACCCACTCTTATTCAGCCATTAGATCAGTCAATTGATACTACCCAAGCTGGTAAAAACATTTTGACTGTATTTAATGTTGAAAAATAATTAGAGAGGGTTAAGATCCCAATTCCACTGTCAGAACTTTCTAAAAGCCCTGGTTAGAAAAGCCAAGTCACTAAATGGATTCAAAATTGTAGGTTTTAACACCGTACAGAAACTACCTGCATACGAATTCTAAAACACAAAAAATAAACAATGCAAGAACATAACACATAAAACACATATACATAGAGATTTTCCCCTGGATCCCAAAACTGATACTACCAGCATGATTTTTCATTATGTTCCTTTCAATGTTACAATACATATTTATACATGCCAAAGCATCCAATACCATGGACCGAAAACCATCATGTCCAAAACCATGGACCAAAAACCATTGCATGCAAAAACATGTATGAAAATCATGCACAAAACCATAACTGGGTCCGCCCAACCTAACACAGGTTCCAAAACCAAAATTTTCTGGGGCACTGCCCTGGAAACCATAGAGTGGGGTTACTTGCACCCCTCAAACCCCCTGTGACCACCCCACTACACAATCGATGCAACGAAGGAGGGGGCTCCGCCTCCCCTCTAACCCCCCGGTTAACTACGTGGGCTAGTCATGGAAAGAATATAACATAACCCAACATTCTACCACTTGTTGCTTTCTTTCGACAAGGGGCCACAAGAGAGTTTAGTCATTTATCCAGCCCTACAATTCCTATTGTTTCTCTACAACAAGAGAACTTCTCAGAGCTCACATATTTTTTCAATGCATCTACAATATTCTTCGAAGTGTCCTCCTTTGCCAGCAACACGTTTTTGTCTTCTATCATATCACTCACAAAGTGATACTGAACATCAATGTTCTTTGTCTTTGAATGATATGCAGGGCTCTTTGCCAAAAAAATTGCACTTTGGCTGTCACAATCTATCCTTATAGCCCCCTGCACTAACCCCATACTTGAACACAATCTCTACAACCAAACTACTTCCTTGTTTGCATGAGTGGCTACCATGTATACTGCCTCTGTAGTTGATAGTGCCACTACAGATTGTTTCTTACTAATCTAATTGACTGCACCTCCAAATAACTTAAACACATACCCACTTGTAGATCTTCTCCGATCCAGATCTCCAGCCCATTCTGCATAAACAAAGCCACGAATATCCAATACTCTATCCAATCCTTGTCTTCCTTGGTAGCACAAACCATAATCACTAGTGCCACGCAAATACCTAAAAACCTGCTTCACTGTTGTCCAATGCTCCTTTCCTGGTTTTGACATAAACCTGCTCAATACTCCCACTACATGTGTAATGTATGGTCTAGTACAGACCATTGCATACATCAGGTTACCGACTGCACTTGCATATGGGACATGGGACACGTCCTCTTCCTGTTCTTGTGTCTTCGGACACTATTCAGTAGATAACTTTACACCTACAAGAATAGGAACCTTCACCGGTTTAGTATCCTGCATATTAAATCTATGCAATATTGTCTCCACATACTTCCTCTGGTTTAACCAAAGCATCCGCTTTTCTTGATCTCTTTTAATTTGCATGCCCAAAATATAGTTTTCAGCAACAAGATCTTTCATGTCGAATTTGGAGGACAATTGGGTCTTCAAATCCTGGATAATTTTTTTGTCATTTCCAACCACCAACATATCATCCACATACAAGATCAAATAAATAACACAGTCACCAATTAATTTAAGATACACACAGTGATCTGCTTTGCTTCTGGTGAAGCCATGTCCCCGTATAAATGTGTCAAATTTCTGATACCACATCCTTGGTGACTGTTGTAACTCATATAGAGACTTCTTTAACTTGCATACTAGTTATTTCTTACCCTTCACCACAAAGCCTTTAGGTTGCTTCATGTAGATTTCCTCTTCCAGATCCCTGTGAAGAAATGTTGTCTTCACATCTATCTATTTTACCTCAAAAACAAAAGAAGCAGCAACAGATAAAAGTAATCTAATAGAAGCTACCTTGGCAACAAGAGAAAAAATATCACCAAAATCAATTTCCGGCACTTGGG
>APFE031113999.1:12798-44872 GCA_000404065.3 Pinus taeda
GTGAAAGAGAGGGTTTCTTACCAGTCCATACCTCTTGTGGAGTCTTATCCTCCAACACTGATGAAGGTGATCTATTGACCAGGTAACATGTTGTCTCTACCACCTCTACTTAGAATTCTTGTCCTAACCCAGCACCACTTAGCATGCTTCTTGCCCTTTCCATTAACGTCTTGTTCATTCTTTCTGCAACTCCATTTTGCTGAGGTGTATATGGAGTAGTCTTCTTCCGTGCTATACCACACTTCTTATAGAATTCTTTAAATTCCTTACTGCAAAACTCTTGAACATTATCTGTCCTCAACACCTTTATCTTCTTCTCTGTTCGGTTTCCACCAGAGCCTTAAATCCTTTAAACCTGTCAAAGACCTCATATTTCTTCTTAAGGAAACATATCCATGTATTCTTTGAGAAGTCATCTATAAAGGATACATAGTACATAGACTTAGCCAGTGATGGAACCTTCATAGGTCCAAACACACCATTGTGCAGAAGCTCTAATATTTGTTTTGCCCTCTTACCACCAGAGGGGAAACTCACTCGATTCTGCTTTCCATATACACAATTTTCATAGAAATCAAAATCTAGAGAGCTATTAATCATATGTTCTACCATACCTTTACCATGAAGTATTCGAAGACCCTTCTCTCCAATATGTCCAAGCCTTTGATGCCACAGCATGGTCTTCTCTCCAGAGACCACCAAATTTTTTGCTCCACTCTCAGGAAACATAGAAATGTTGCACTCATCAACAACAGTGTTACCTTGCAACTTGTACAGAGTTCCAATCTATACTCCCTACATCAATACCAGTGCTCCCCGAACCATCTTTTAGGTATCCTTCTCGACCACTGTTTTTACACCTGCATCATCTAGCTTGCTTACAGAAATCATATTTCTAGCTAATGCAGGAATATGCAGAACACCCGGAAGTGTTCTAACCCTTCCACCTTGCAACTTCAACTTTACTTTTCCGCGACCAACAATTCTACCCTTCCTGTCATCCCCCAAGAAGACATCACCACCATTATATTTCTCGTACTCACAGAACCACTCTCTATGGGGAGTGAAGTGAAAGGATGCACCTAAGTCAATCAACCATGCCTCATGATCTACATGTGTACTTGAAGAAGACAAGTACACATCCCCACCTTCCTCTGAGGTGGTTTTCACCTCTGCAGAAGGAGCATCATCATATACCTTTTCTTTATTAGGAGCTTTAGATTTACAGTCCCTTTTGTAGTGCCCTTCCTTTCTGCATTTCTAGCACACCACCTTTACAGGTTTTCTTGGAGATTTAAATCCCCCTCTAAATTTAGATCTCCCACTTGATGACTTTTTTTTTTTTTCTTTTTTTTTCTCTGTTCTGGGACCATCCTCATATAGACAAGGCATCACCATTCTGGCTCTCCATATTTTTCCGTCTCATCTCCTCCGTCAGCAAGGATGGGACTATTTCATCAAACTATAAGGCAGTTGCATTGCTACTGTTAGAGTTGGTCTTTACAGCCCTCCGTCAGAGATCATTTCTCTTTATTGCATTTCATTTTTAGGTGTCTCGCTCATTTCACTCAGTTGCATTCCGCTAGGGGCATGCCATAATTTGACAGAAGGGTTTGGTCATTCATCACCCTTCATGCTTTGCACTGCTGGCTCAGGTATGTCCATCAAAATCAAGTTTTTTGAGTCACTTACAGCCATGTTTTAGTCTTTTGATTAGCAAGAGTCATTTTAGTCACTAGGTCTAAGGTTTTGCAAGTTGTGTCTTCAAGATGTCCAATAAAGCTAGTAGGCAAGAGGGAGATTCTTAACAAGTTCTCATTTCAAAGATTTTCATCGTCATATGCATGGATCATGATTTTTATTCAAAACGTTGTTTTGAAGAAAAGTCGACCTTTCGTTTTTTGTAATAATTTTCAAAAAAAATTCAGTTCTTGAATTCTTCAGGCGTAGCCCTGGTCTTCCTTGGTCAAAACATTCCACTGTCCCTGCAAAAAATTGCTAACAAATTCATCATTCTAACCAAAAATCAAAGGGGAAACAAAAAGACAGAGTTGTATCAATTGTGAAAAAGTGACAATTTCAAAACATTACAAAAGTGGGTTATGAAGAACCAAAAATCAAATCCATCTCTCCATGCCTTTATAAATACAATTCAATGAGGATTAATGTCATTTTGCATTCCAAGATCAAAGAGAAGCCATTCAAAGTGATTTGGTTGAGTTAGTGCGCCATTTGAGTGAAGTTGGAGGAGGTTTGTTCACCGCAGCGCACAGAGCAGGTGGCGCAGCTCACTGAAAGAGTGCGGTGCACTGGGAGAAATCGTCCAGTGTAATTCTGAATGGGCACGGCACATTGGGACGGCATGACGCGTTGGGTAAGCTGCGCAGCGCACTCAGCTGACTGGCCCGAAAATTGCCATAACGGCCTCCAAATGCCAAAATCATGCCATTTTCTTTTTAATTCAAGTAGGTTGAGCTCCTCCTTCGTTGTTCACATGTTCAAGTTCATGGTGTATGTTATGGTTGATGTGTTGAGCTTCTAAATAAATTATCAAACCCTATCATTTTGAATACCTTACATACAAGCTGCTGCCTAGGGTTTCAAACTTGTTTGCCATCAAGGTTACTATTTTCCATTATTTCTTTTATCCTTGATTCCCTTTTTTCCATGACTCCATTGTTCCCCATCCCCTAAATTACTAAACCCCTATCCCAAATTCCCTTTCCCAAACTTTTAAATGTGAAAAACCCTAAACCCTATTCCCACACCTAAGTCCTAAACCCCCTCCCATATTTCCCAAACACATCTCTCCCAATAATTCCTAATCCCTTGATATTATTTCCCATTCCGAACAGTCCCCGTTTCATTTTTTTCCCCTTTGGTGGCAAAGTTTGCACACATCACTAAAAGAGCAGTCCAAACAGTTTTCATACACCAACACCTTTTCTCCAAGGTAGTTTAAAAAACAGCAGCCATGGCATCTGAGCATTCATCTGATTATGAAGTGGAAACCCAAAGTGACTCTCCCATGGAAGAACATGCACCCCGGAGGCCTCATAGAGGAGGCAGACATGTCAGAGAAGAACCGACCACCCTTATAGAATTGCACGCCTAGCCTCTTGCCGTCTCTTGTTTCCAGTTTCATTCATGTTATGAATTTTGTGAAAAGGTTGTTGCTGTTCAATTTCATAATGAGTTGGCTCGTCTATTCATACTGCATTTACATGGAGATCAGGTTACTTTGGCTGGTGTCACCTTCACACTTACACCAGAATCTATCTCACTGGCCACCGGCATGCCTAACGTTGGCGAACCATGGAATAAGAAGCAGAAGATTGGCCGACAACATTATGAGCCATATATTAAACCCGGTTCCTTGAGGCAGCTCAAGAGAGTGTTCCCGTTCTGGTATCTCAAAGATGAATATGCTCCATTAATGAAATTAATCATGAAGTATTTCAGTTGTGAAGGTCGCTTCTCGCAAGAATATGCTTATCACATCAGGTTGCTCATGCATTTCACCCGGGTAAGGATGATGAACATTCCTTTTTCATATGCCGGAATGTAGAGAGGATGACTACCCTTGTGTAGCACAAGACCCCTGAACAACAGTTCAATAGCATTTGCCATTTTTCTCTCATCAAGATTTTGGTGGTTCATCAGCTTGGATTACAGGGTATCACTTGGGATGATTTCATCTCTCGTGATTTTTTCAGAGCTCCGCAAGGACCTTCAAAGGTTGGGCATGAGACTAGGAGACCTTCTCACCAGCAAGAAGGCTATGATCCACACACTGCTACTATACTGGTCTTCATTACATATCAGAAGGGCACGAGGCAATTATTTGCAGCTGCAAAGCGAGTATTATCTCCACCTAGAGTGGAAGGGGCCTCGCTTCCGACATCAGCACCACAGGTACAGGACCGAGGCAAGAAGCCAATGCATGATGAGGGGCCTTCAGGTGAATGAGAGATCGACTTCATTCTCATTCATGATGATGATATAGATATGGGCCCAGAAAGTGCCAAACTTAGAGAGATCATTCAGGAACAACAGACAGAGATAAAAGCCTTGTCTATCAATTTGGAGAGGGCTAAGTGGATTATCAGATACTTGGAGCAGAGGAATAAACATCTTGAAGACCAGCAGGAGATCATGGAGTTGCGGAACATCCGCGAGAATTGTCGAGTTGCCCAACAGAGGAGGATTGAGCTCACTCCTTTGGAGCAAGAGATTAATGATGACTAAGATTCTTGGCTCGAGCGGATCAACATCCACCTGGAGAGGCTACTGGAAAAGGCTGACAAGGACAAAGCATTATTGAGGCATATGGTTTTCCATTATAGGGCACGCAATATGAGTTCCAAGGCTCAGATAAGGAATTTGAAGGGAAGATTGAGGAAGGCAATAAAGAAGAAAAAGAGGCAAAAGGAGCATGATCGCCTTCGGATATTGGCCGAAGCCTCTTTAACCCAACATGACACTTAATAAAGAAGCTCCAGCCCAAATTGCAAGAAATTTGGGGCATTTTTGGTATTTTGACAAATTTTGGCACTAAAAACAGAGTTTTTCTAGGGAGCTCCAAATGGTAAAAAGTTTGTATTTCTGGATTTGGCATGATAAATCATGACTATTGGTGCATGTCCAAGAAGTTTGGGCAAATTTTGAGTCCCCAAAAGGTCAAAAAACACTCAAACAATGACCTCACTGTCCCTATTTTGACACACAGGAAGCAGTCTTGGGCGATTGTAGTTTTGGAGGGGCAAATGGACACCAAATTGAAAAATTCCACTTGGGTTGGAAAGTAGACAGGCAGGGATTTCCGACAAGATATCTTGGGCTCAATTTGGAATTCATGAAGTGCCTCAAACTCAGACTCAAAGTGGCGCAATGCATACAGATTTTGGCACGACGCACAGAGGATTTTTGCCCAATTTTTCACCTTCCAGCTCAGAAATTCGGCCAGTTTGACTAGTTTTGCTTCCAGATGTAATTTTTGACCCAACTTGATGTAATTGGATAAACATGATGTAATTTTGGCACATATTTACTTGTTCTAGATGGTTCATTCACTAAAAAGTGAAAATTAAATGAATGAATCAGTTTCCTAACATATAGAGGCAAGTTGTTTTGACTGCCTAGATTTTAGTTCCTTGTTTATAATTGGTTGAAATAGCTCCTAGAATGATGAGCTCGACCCCTAGAGGTATGGGAATGGGTTGAGATAGTCTATATCATGTACTCTTTCAGTCATTTTCAGGGTTTGACACTTGGGATTGCTTTGGCATACTATTGTCCATATTTTCTCTGCATTTTTGGCTAAGGAAAGACCAGGGTTTTGCAGCACTGTTTGGGATCCATGTGGCTTTTTGTTTTGATGGTGTGCTTATCTCAGTAATTGTAAGTTTTTATGTGTATCATTTTCCTTACTATCATCTTCTGCAATTGAACAAATGAAGTGATTAAGGTAGAATCCATTGATTGTCATGCTCTGCCTTTAAATTTGTTTGGTTTTCCATGTTTTCATCTATTTAAGGAGAATCCTTGAAACTTTATTGCTCTCCTTAGCTCCTCACCAGTTTGACCTACCCATTCATTCCCTTTAAAAGCATCAAGATGATCGCCTTCCTTGCCCCAATCAAACCTTTGCAAAAATTGTGCCTCATCCCCAAGCCCAGATTTGCCTTTCCCTATTCCAACACAAAAACTCCTAAAAACTCAAATCAAACCCTTGTACTTCATATCTAGCCTAACATTAGCTTTTATTTAAGTCATCTCGAGCCCCATCGATTATCTTTGCCGAGTTTGACCCGGAGAGAGCCCTCTCCTACCCTCGTAGGGCTAGCTACGAGGCTGAGCGTGGTATGATGTTATCTTGAATCCCGCCTTCCTTCAGCCTAAGGCAGATTTGAGCCCTAACATAGTGGCGACTCCACTGGGGAAGAAATTGATTGTGTGTTAGTATTCTTCGTTTTGAAACTACAGACAGATTCTGAAGATTAGCCAGGTAGCCTTAGAAACGCTTTTGCTTTGCATTAGCGCAAGTAGATAAATGCTACTTCAGTCAATCTCCGGTCTAGTCTCATTAACGGGAAATCTAACTTGCAAAAACCCCAGTACATTTGATGATTCTAAGCTATGGATGATAAGCTTAGGATTTGATAGTCTGAGAAAGTTCTTTATGTCCTTTTTATTGTTTGAAAATACCACACTAGCTTCAAGGAGATATACCAGATCTAATCCTGATCCAGATCCGCCTCCTGTCTACGAAAATCCCAATTTGATTCCAAGACTTCTTCATCAAGAGAGCTCAGTGATTACCTTGTTTAAATCCTATTCATGTCCTGCACTTTTTGGGTACCTTGAAGAACTTAACTTTGATGAGAAGTTTGAAATATCATTGTTTGAAACCAAATCCAAAACTATTGTTGAGTCTATTGTCCCCAATCCTCACTTTCTTGTAGATCTCAAAACTAAAAGGGCTAATCGGTCAATTGATGATTATATTTTGACACAGCTTCAAACTTCAATTGTGGCTTCAAACCTCATTGATTTCTTAGAAACTGTAGCTGCGACTCTTGGACCTTCTGCAATTGCATCTAGCTCAAGGATTCCCACTGAACCACCCTTCATTCCCACTATCCCTGTGCAGCCTATTGTCTCATATCATAGATCTACAGTGAGCTCTTATTCTAAATCCAAAATTACGTCCCCTCTGCACACTCCTCCTTATTCACCTCACACATCGGCTGCACCAACTCTCCCAACATCTCCAGGGCAGATTGCAAATCCACCAAGAGCGATGGTTGCTCGTTTTGTTCCTCTTGCGCTGCCTCAAGTGTTGGATGACATGCCTGTAGATTATCAAAGTAAGATTCCATTATTTGATGGCACCCCTCAAATTGGTCTGGCTCAACAGCATGTCGAAAAAATGTCGGATTTCTTTGAGTGGTATGAAATTGATGAAGAAAATGTAACAATGAGACTCTTTGTGCAAACTTTTGGCGGTGAGGTAAGAAAATGGTTCAGAAATTTGGTAGCTAGGAGTATTCCTACATTAGAAGAGCTTCAAAAATAGTTTTTGGATCATTGGGAGGTCAAGAAAGATCATCTTCAAATCACTTCTGGATATACCAAGATCAAGCGGAATGTCAGTGAGTCCGTGCAAGACTACTCTAATAGATTCAATATGGTTTACAATGCAATTCCTGATGATTTAAGACCTTATAGAAAATCAGCTTTGCTTAAGTTCCTGGATGGTTTTGATCCTGATATGGCATATCAATTGCGATAGAGAGATCCTCCTACCTTAGAAGAGATGAAGAAAATTGTTGTTAGTGTTGACTCAAATTCGAATGAGAAGAGATCTAGATTGAAAGTCGAGAAGAGAGTTTCAATAAAGGAAGAAGCTTCTACATTAGATCAAGTACTCCGCAAGGTAGAAAAAATGATTGAAAGACTAACACTCGATCAGCCTGAACCGTAGATTTGGAATCCCAATTTTCATGGCCAGCAGCAGCCACAATACAGGATCAAACAACGTGAGCAGTGAGCACAAGAACCGACACCACAACAACAACAAGTAAAAACACCTCTTCAGTAGAATTTTGTTGTGCTTGAGTCTGGTGATGATGATAATGTAATAGGCGAAGAAAATCACTTCTTAACTCATGATGGTATGCCCACCTTTGTCACTGAAGATAACGAATATGCAGGAAGTTCAGCGGTTCAGGATGATGGAGATTTTATCTTGGCTAATGACACAACTCTTAAAGAGGAATCGGATGAGTACCAGAGAGGTTATATGCATGCTTTGTCTGCCCAACAGCGTCAGTATTCACTTAGGAACAGAAATGTACCTATCAATCCAGTCCAGAAAAGAAAGAAGGTTCCAGCATCTAAAAATGAGCCATCTGTTGCAGCAAAGAAAGGAAAAGAAATTGCTGATCCTACCACTAGCAAGTCTCCACCAGCACATGAAAAAGAAAACCAGCCAGCTGCACCAAAGGATAAAGCTGAAGGAAAAGATGTTCCAGCCAAAGAAGCAGAAAATATCTCAACTTTTAGTTTAGAGAATGAAATTTCTAAACTAAAGGTATCCATCCCCTTGACCGAATTAATGAGTAACAACAATTATAGAGGAAAAGTCTCCAAAATTTTGAATTTTGACCCAAGGTCTGATATGGTGAGTGTGGAGGATGATCAACCTAAATTGATATTTGGACCAGCTTTGAATGGTGAGTCTACGGACAGCGATGTGCCACCTTTTTACATCAGTTTGAGATTACATGAGTTTGTGTTACATAATGCCATGTTCGATTCCGGCGCTTCTCATAATCTAATGCCGAAAGCTATTATGGAGAAGCTGGGTTTGGACATCACTAGGAAATACCATGATCTCTTTTCATTTGATTCAAGCAAAGTGAGATGTATCGAACTCATTAAGGACTTAGTGGTAAGTCTAGATCAAATTTCCGCAAAGAATGTTTTGATGGATGTTGTTGTAGCAGACATTCCTCCTCGATTTGGTATGCTTCTTTCCAGGTCTTGGGGAGCGAAATTGAAAGGGAAAATATAACTAGATTTCTCCTATGCAATGATTCTTGTGTTTGGCCAAATGACAAAATTGTACAGGGAACAGAAAATGAAATATATGATTACCAGCAAGGAGAAACTGGTTAATCATCCGGTTAATTATGTACATACCGACCTAGAGTCTTTTGTTTTATATTTAGATAGTTTCAATGATATAGACAGTCAGTTAATTGTAGCGGATGATATTCCAGATATAGCAGAGAATTTCAGAGAAGTTTTAAGAAAAGAAAGACATGAGCAGCGAAACAACATTGGGCAATCAGCGGAAGGTGATGGACAGCAAACAGGAAAACCAGAGTTAGCAGATTTTCGGCACTTAGAAGAAGATGAAGATGGATTGTGGACCATGGATTTCGATGGCACAGTGGGAAATGGTGGTGCTGGAATCGGTATTTGGGTATGCAATCATTTTTCTCCCTCAAACACCTCGAACAAAGTGCCTAGTAATGAGCGGGTATGTTCTTACAAGCTTGTTTTTTATTGTTCGAACAATGAGGCTGAGTACGAAGCTCTGATTACTGGCCTAACAATTCTAAAGAAACTCAATGCAAAGAGGATTCTTGTATATGGCGACTCCGAATTGGTGATTAAGCAGGTTAAAGGAGAATATCAAGTGAAGCACCCTCGGATGCGTGCTTACCGAAATGCTGTCCTAGATGTCCTGAAATTGTTTTCAGATTACACCATTACATGTGTGCCTTGTGCTCAAAATGGTATTGCAGATGCGCTTGCTAAGGCAGCAAGCAATTTGAAGATTCCAATGAACTCAAGCAACAAGTTCGAAATCCATGTGAAGCATCATCCAACCGTCCCAGACAATCAATGATATTGGCAAGTTTTCCAAGATGATGAGGAGATTAATGATTTTCTGCAAAACAAAGGCAAGTTCAAAGACACTTCAATTGATGTAGAATATGATGATGGTGAAGATGATGTACAAGTTAATCAAATGGAAGTATTACAACTCAAGGATAATATTATTCCTAAAGGCTTGATCCCTTTAGAAGAACTCTTTGATCATGATTACGTAGCCCGCAAGCCAACGTTGCAGCCAACAGAGAAAGGAGTCGAAGAGGTGAATCTTGGGACAGCTGAAAATCCAAAAATGGTGAAACTATCTAAAGCATTGCCACCAAAGGTAAAGGCCCAATATATCAATTTGCTATCATCATTTGCAGATGTGTTTGCTTGGGACTATTCCGACTTGAAGACATATGATACCAATATAATTCAACATACTATTCCTATTAAGCCTAATCAAAAACCTTTTAGACAAAAGCTAAGAAGGCTTAATCCAAAACTATTGCCATCAATTGAAAAGGAGATCAACAGGTTGTATAAATCATGAATCATTGTTCCCATCAGATTTTCAGATTGGATCTCTAACTTGGTGCCCGTACGCAAAAGACATGTGAGATTCGCTTGTGCATTGATTTTAGGAATCTCAACAAAGTTTCATTAAAGGAAAATTATCCATTGCCAAAAGTGGATCATATACTTCAGCGAGTAGTTGGAGCATCTAGGATGTCACTACTCGACGGTTATTCTGGATATAACCAAATTTTGGTCCATGAAGATGACCAAGACAAGACAGTGTTCACCACTCCATGGGGAACTTTTCATTACGTTAAAATGCCTTTTGGGTTGAAGAATGTGGGTGCCACATTTCAGTGGGCAATGGACTTGGCTTTTGCAAATGAGAAGAATGTCTTTTTGGTTGAGTACCTTGATGATCTGACTGTGTTTTCCAAATCAGATGACGAACACATGTATCATTTGAAGATTGTCTTTCAAAAGTGTAGAAAATATGGTGTATCGCTGAATCCAAAGAAGAGATTGTTTGCCATGGATGAGGGCAAACTACTTGGGTACATCATATCAAAAGATGGCATTCGTATTGATCCAGCACGTGTGGAATTGATTCAGCACATTGACCTGCCCCGCAATAAGAAGGAGATTCAATCCTTTAATGGTAAGATGAATTTTTTGCGCCGCTTTGTTCATAATCTTGCTAAACACCTAAGAGAAATTACAAACATGCTTAAGAAGGACAGCCAAGTGACGTGGACAAAAGAGGCTGTAAAATCTTTCAACTTAGTCAAATTAGCTCTTTCTTCAGCTCTGATTCTAATCAACCCAGACTACACTCAGGATTTTATATTGTTTTCTTTTGCTTCGGAGCATACAATGGTAGCTGTATTAATGCAAAAGAAAGACGAATATGAAAGACCAATCACTTTTTTCAACCGGACTATAAGAGACACAGCTCTAAAGTACAACATCATTGAAAAGCAAACCCTTGCACTTGTGAAGGCATTGAAAGATTTCCGGGTATATATTTTGCATTCTCATACTTTGGCTTATGTTCCTAATGCTGTTTTCAAGGATGTTTTAGTGCAGACCGATCCGGAAGGAAGACAAGGCAAGTGGATTGCAGCTTTGCTGGAGTACGATATGGAGATAAAGACCACTAAGCTTGTTAAAGGACAGGGATTGGAAAAGTTAATGGCTGAATCAAACTTGCACGCCTTAGACATAAATCTAATCACTGCTATGTCCGATGAGAATGAGGAAGGTTCGTCAATTCAAGTATCCGAAATGTTTGTTCTTTCTCCATGGTATTTAGATATCCTATATGTGCTGCAAAATTTATCACCACCACCCGGTATGACTCGAAACAAAAGTAGAACTCTCAAATTGAAGGCTGCAAAGTTTTGTATTTTAAATTCTGCACTTTATTGGAAAGATCTCGGTGGTGTTTTGTTGAATTGTTTGGTGGAAGGCGAAGCGCAACAAGTCATGGAGGATTTTCATAAAGGAGATTGTGGCGGTCACCTCTTTTGGAAAACAATGGCAAACAAAATTCTTTGTGCATGATACTATTGGCCAACACGGTTTGCTGATGTATATAAGGTTGTTAAGAGCTATCATAAATGTCAGATTTTTGAAGGAAGGCAAAAGTTACAGCCTTTGCCGCTTAAGCCCATTGAGGTGAGTGCCCTGTTTCAGCAGTGGGGGTTGGATTTCATTGGTGAAACTCATCCCGATTCTTCAGGTCAGCATCAATGGATTCTCACAGCAACAGATTATTTCACGAAATGGATCGAAGCAATTCCCACCCGAAAAGCAATGGATGCGGTAATTATTTCATTCCTTGAGAATAACATCTTGTCTCATTTTGGTTGCCCGAATAAATTAATCACTGACAACGCATCGAATTTCAAATCAAAGAGGGTGATTGAGTTTTATAACAAGTATAGAATCATTTTGGGTCACTCAACCGCCTATCATCCACAAGGCAATGGTTTGGCGAAGTCTTCTAATAATCTTTAGTCAACATCATCAAGAAGCTGCTGGAAATTAACAAGAAGAGTTGGCATAAGAAGTTGGTCAATGCACTTTGGGTAGATCGGGTCAGCCAAAAGAAATCCATTGGTATGTCTCCCTTTGAGCTTGTTTATGGAGTTGATACAGTGTTTCCTACCTCCCTAGCAGCTCCGGTAGTCAAACTTCTTTAGGAGGCCGGCAGTGAGCACGATCCTATGCAGCGAAGATTAAATCAAATGGTCCATTTGCAGCAAATAAGAGAGGAAGTGTTCCAAAATACATCCAAGTTGCAAGAGAAGATTAAGAAAATCTATGATAGAAAAGCGAAGGTGGACAAATTCCAATTGGAGGAAGTGGTGCTGAAATGGGATGCAAGGAATGAGGAAAAGGGTAAGTTCAAAAATCTATGGAAAGGTCCTTTCAAAATTGCTGCATACCGTGGTCAGAATGCTTTTCTTTTGAAGGAGATGAACAGAGAAGAATGTCCCGGAGGGCCGGTCAATGGTCAGCTGCTCAAGAGGTATCATTCTGAGTTGTTTCCTGTTGTCTACATTGCCACTGTATATACCAATTTAATTTCAATTCAATTGCAAGAGTGTGATGTGTCCTTTCTTCAATCTGGGGCCCGAAGTGAAGGCTATAATTCTAAAGAAAGGTTTCAGTTTGAATTTTAGTTTGTCAAGTCAAGTGTTGGTCATTTTGGTTGCATCATTGAGTCGATTTGAGTCAAGTTTTCAGTCAATAAATAAGTCAAGAGGCTTGTGTCGAATTGTGAAAATAATGGACTCCATAGCCCAATGAATGAAGGCACTGTCTAGCTCTCCTAGAGATCTATCGTTCTTAGCACCTCCAAGGAGCTACCATCCCCATTGGAGCCAATGTTAGAGTCAGTCTTTACAGCGCTCCATCAGAGATCATTTCTCTTTATTGCATTTCATTTTTAGGTGTCTCTCTCGTTTCACTCAGTTGCATTCTGCTAGGGGCATGCCATAATTTGACGGAAGGGTTTGGTCATTCATCACCCTTCATGCTTTACACTACTGGCTCAGGTCTGTCCATCAAAATCAAGTTTTTTGAGTCACTTATAGCCCTGTTTTAGTCTTTTGATTAGCAAGAGTCATTTTAGTCACTAGGTCTAGGGTTTCACAAGCTGTGTCTTCAAGATGTCCAATAAAGCCAGCATGTAAGAGGTAGATTCTTAATAAGTTCTCATTTCAAAGATTTTCATCGTCATATGGATGAATCATGACTGTTCTTCAAAACTCCGTTTTGAAGAAAAGTCGACCTTTCATTTTTTGTAATAATTAAAAAAAAAAATTCAGCTCTTGAATTCTTCAAGCACAACCCTGGTCTTCCTTGGTCAAAACATGCCACGGACCCTGCAAAAAATTACCAAGAAATTCATCATTCTAAACAAAAATCAAAGGGGAAACAAAAAGATAAAGTTGTATCAATTGTGAAAAAGTGCCAATTTTAAAACATTACAAAAGTGGGTTATGAAGAACCAAAAATCAATTCCATCTCTCCATGCCTCTATAAAGACAATTCAATGAGGATTTATGTCATTTTGCATTCCAAGATCAAAGAGAAGCCATTCAAAGTGATTTGGTTGAGTTAGTGCACCATTTGAGTGAAGTTGGAGGAGGTTTGTTCGGCGCGGCACAGTGAAGGAGCGCGACGCACTAGGAGAAATTGTCCAGTGTAATTCTGAATGGGCGCGGCGCGTTGGGTAAGCTACGCGGTGCACTTAGCTGACTGGCCTGAAAATTGCCATAACAGCCTCCAAACGCCAAAATCGTGCCATTTTCTTTTGAATTCAAGTAGCTTGAGCTCTTCCTTCGTTGTTCACACCTTCAAGTTCATGGTGTATGTTATGGTTGATGTGTTGAGCTTCTAAATAAACGATCAAACCCTATCTTTTTGAATACCTTACATACAAGCTGTTGCCTAGGGTTTCAAACTTGTTTGCCATCAAGGTTACTATTTTCCATTATTTCTTTTATCCTTGATTCCCTTTGTTCTGTGACTCCATTGTTCCCCATCCCCTAAAATTACTAAACCCCTATCCCAAATTCCCTTTCCCAAACTTTTAAATGTGAAAAACCCTAAACCCTATTCCCACACCTAAGTCCTAAATCCCCTCCCATATTTCCCAAACACATCTCTCCCAATAATTCCTAATCCCTTGATATTATTTCCCCTTCCTAACAGTCCCCGTTTCATTTGTTTCCCCTTTGGTGGCAGAGTTTGCACACATCACTAAAAGAGCAGTCCAAACAGTTTTCATACACCAACACCTTTTTCTCCAAGGCAGTTTGAAAAACAACATTCATGGCATCTGAGCATTCATCTGATTATGAAGTGGAAACTGAAACCCAGAGTGACTCTCCCATGGAAAAACATGCACCCCGGAGGCCTCATAGAGGGGGTAGAAATGTCAGAGAAGAACTGACTACCCTTAATGAATTGCAGGCCTGCCCTCTTGCCATCTCTTGTTTCCAGTTTCATTCATGTTATGAATTTTGTGAAAAGGTTGCTGCTGTTCAATTTCATCGTGAGTTGGCTCATCTATTCGTACTGCATTTACATGGAGATCAGGTTACTTTGGCTGGTGTAACCTTCACACTTACACCAAAATCTATCTCACTGGCCATCGACATGCTTAACGTTGGAGAACCATGGAATAAGAAGCAAAAGATTGACCGACAACATTATGAGCCATATATTAAACCCGATTTCTTAAGGCAGCTCAAGAGAGTGTTCCCATTCTGGTATCTCAAAGATGAATATGCTCCATTAATGAAATTAATCATGAAGTATTTCAGTTGTGAAGGTCACTTCTCCTGAGTATATGCTTATCACATCAGGTTTCTCATGCATTTCAACTGGGTAAGGATGATGAACATTCCTTTTTTCATATGCGGGAACATAGAGAGGATGACTGCCCTTGTGTAGCACAAGACCCTTGAACAGTAGTTCAATAGCATTTGCCATTTTTCTCTCATCAAGATTTTGGTGGTTCATCAGCTTGGATTACAGAGTATCACTTGGGATGATTTCATCTCTCGTGATTTTTTCAGAGCTCCATAGGGACCTTTAGAGGTTGGGCATGAGACTAGGAGACCTTCTCATCAGCAAGACGGCCATGATCCACACACTGCTACTATACTGGTCTTCATTACATATCAGAAGGGCACGAGGCAGTTATTTGTAGCTGCAAAGCGAGTGTTATCTCCACTTGGGGTGGAAGGGGCCTCACTTCCGACATCAGCACCACAGGTACAGGACTAAGGCAAGAAGCCAATGCATGATGAGGGGCCTTCAGGTGAACGAGAGACCAACTTCATTCTCATTCATGATGATGATACAGATATGGGCTCGGAAAGTGCCAAACTTAGAGAGATCATTCGGGAAAAGCAAACAGAGATCAAAGCCTTGTCTCTCAATTTGGAGAGGGCTAAGTGGATTTATCAGATACTTGGAGCAGAGGAATAAACAGCTCAAAGACCAGCGGGAGATCATGGAGTTGAGAAACATCCGCGAGAATCGCCGATCTGCCCAACAAAGGAGGATTGAGCTCACTCCTTTGGAGCAAGAGATTAATGATGACCGAGAGTCTTGGCTCGAGCGGATTAACATCCACCTGGAGAGACTACTAGAAAAGGCCGACATGGACAAAGCATTATTGAGGCATATGGTTTTCCATTATAGGGCACGCAATATGAGTTCCAAGGCTCGAATAAGGAATTTGAAGGTAAGATTAAGGAAGGCAATAAAGAAGCAAAAGAGGCAAAAGGAACATGATCACCTTCGGATATTGGCCGAAGTGTCTTTAGCCCAGGATGACACTTGATGAAGAAGATCCAGCCAAAATTTCAAGAAATTTGGGGCATTTTTGGTATTTTGACAGATTTTGGCACTAAAAACAGAGTTTTTCTCCCTGTGCGCCGCGCCACGTGGTGCGCACTTTTCCTAGGGAGCTCCAAATGGCAAAACGTTTGTATTTCTAGATTTCGCATGAAAAATCATGACTTCTGGTGCATGGCCAAGAAGTTTGGGCAAATTTTGAGTTCCCAAAAGGTCAAAAAACACTCAACAAATGACCTCACTGCCCCTATTTTTACACACACGAAGCAGTGTTGGGAGATTGTAGTTTTGGAGGGGCAAATGGACACCAAATTGATAAATTCCACTTGGGTTGGAAAGTAGACAGGTAGGTTTTTCCAACAAGCTATATTGGGCTCAATTTGGACTTCAGGAAGTGCCTCAAACTCAGCCTCAAAGTGGCACAACGCATACAAGATTTGGCGCGGCGCACAGAGGATTTTTGCCCAATTTTTCACCTTCTAGCTCAGAAATTCGACCAGTTTGACTAGTTTTGCTTCTAGATGTAATTTTTGACACAACTTGATGTAATTGGATAAACATCATGTAATTTTGGCACATATTTACTTTTTCTAGATGATTCATTCACTAAAAAGTGAAAATTAAATGAATGAATCAGTTTCCTAACATATAGAGGCAAGTTGTTTTGACTGCCTAGATTTTAGTTCCTTGTTTAGAATTGGTTGAAACAACTCTTAGAATGATGAGCTCGACCCCTAGAGGCATGGGAATGGGTTGAGCTAGTCTATATCATGTACTCTTTCAGTCATTTTCAGGGTTGGACACTTGGGATTGCTTTGGCATACTATTGTACATATTTTCTCTGCATTTTTGGCTAAGGAAAGACCAGGGTTTTGCAGCATTATTTAGGATCCATGTGGCTTTATGTTTTGATGGTGTGCTTCTCTCAGTAATTGTAAGTTTTCATGTGTATCATTTTACTTACTATCATCTTCTTCAATTGAACAAATGAAGTGATTAAGGTAGAATCCATTGATTGTCATGCTCTGCCTTTAAATTTGTTTGATTTTCCATATTTTCATCTGTTTAAGGAGAATCCTTGAAACTTTCTTGCTCTCCTTAGCTCCTCACCAGTATTATCTACCCATTCATTCCCTTTAAAAGCATCAAGATGATCGCCTTCCTTGCCCCAATCATACCTCTGCAAAAACTATGCCTCATCCCCAAGCCTAGATTTTCCTTTCCCTATTCCAACACAAAAACTCCTAAAAACTCAAATCAAACCCTTGTACTTCATATCTAGCCTAACATTAGCTTTTATTTCAGTCATCTCGAGCCCCATCGATTATCTTTACCGAGTTTTACCCGGAGAGAGCCCTCTCCTGTCCTCGTAGGGCTAGCTACGAGGCTGAGCGTGGTATGATGTTATCTTGAATCCCGCCTTCTTTCAGCCTAAGGCAGATTTGAGCCCTAACAGCTACCTATTGCAATAACCAGACTATCCCACGAATCTAGTAGAGAACACAACAAATTGATGCACTTATCTTCATCTAAAATTTTAATATCAATAGATGCTAACTGTCTTACCACAATATTAAATATGTTCAGATGCTCTGTCACCAAGTCTCCATCTTTCATCCTTAGATTATACAACATTTTTCGAAGGAACAGTTTATTCACCAAAGACTTAGATTGGTACAAAGTCCCTAACATGTCTCACAAAGCCTTCACTGTAGCTTTCCCTGATACATTCAACAATACTAAATCTGAGGCACACAATCATATTGTGCTCTTTGCCTTCCGATCCAATTTTTTCCATTCTTCATTGGACACTCCCATTGGTTTAGTACTCGTATATATCGCAATCCACTGATCTTTATCCACCAATAGATCCTCCATCTTGAGTTTCCACAACTCAAAACTCTAACCATTAAATTTCTCGATCTCTATCTTTCCACTGCTCGCCATCCTCTTTCACCACCAGAAACGATCTCATAGATCTCCCACTGAACGAGGTCTACCACAGGCCCAAGCAAAACCCCTCAGTAACAAAGGCATCCCCTTGAAACCAAAATAGCTCTGATACCAAATGTAGGTTTTAACCTCGTACAGAAATTACCTACATACGAATTCTAAAACACAAAAAATAAACAATGTGAGAGCATAACACATAAAACACATAGACACAGAGATTTTCCCCTGGATCCCAAAACCAGGACTACTAGCTTGATTTTTAATTATGTTCCTTTCAATGTTACAATACACATTTATACATGCCGAATCATCCAATACCATGGACTGAAAACCATCACGTCCAAAACCATGGACCGAAAACCATCGCGTCCAAAAACATGTGCGAAAATCATGCACAAAACCATAGGTGGGTCCGCCCAACCTAACACAAGGGCGTTGCCCCGGACCCCATAGAGTGGGGTTACCTACACCCATGAAACCCCTTGTGACTCCCCTCGCTACGCAATCGGCACAACGAAGGGGGGGCTCCACCTCCCTTCTGACCCCCTGGTTAACTACGTGGGCTAGTCGTGGAAAGAATATAACACAACCCAACAAAAATACCTCGGTTGATGCAGAAGGTGATGTCATAAATCTACAAGATGAAAAACCAGTAGGAGTTTTTGGCCCTAGTTCAGACATGATAGATGAGATAGTGCCTCCTTTCTATGTAACTCTTAAAACAAATGATTCCATGTTATACAATTGTATGCTTTATTCAGGAGCATCACACAATCTTATGCCAAAATCTATCATGGACCATTTTAAACTCGACATCACTAAATCCTACCATGATATATACACATTTGATTCTAAAATAGTGCCCTGTTTAGGATTGATCAAGGATTTAGTGGTTACCCTTGCCCAAATTCCAGTGAAAAGTGTAGTGCTTGATATTGTTGTTACAGATATCCCTCCCAAGTTTGGAATGCTCCTTTCTAGGTCATGTTGTGCCAAATTAGGGGGAACTCTACAAATGGACATGTCATATGCTACTATTCGTATTTATGGAGGAGAGAAGTTAAGATTATATAGAGAGGTAAGATTTATACATACTATTTGTAAAACTTACCAACCAAGGAACCATCCAATTTATGCAATAGATCAAGACTTTGTTTATTTTCAACTCACTTCAAAACAACAAAAAACTCAAGTCAAAATTGAAAAGGTAGTTGAAAGTTCTGAACCAAATCAAACCAATATTTGGAAACTATTCTTTGATGGCTCTTATACAAAAGATGGGGCAGGAGCTGGAGTAGTTTTAATTTCACCTGAAAAGGAAAATATAACCCAATCATGTAAATTAGACTTCGAAGTTACCAATAATGTTCCTGAATACGAAGCTTTCCTTTTAGGATTGCAATTGGCCAAAAGCTTGAAAGTTCAGAACTTAAGTGTTTTTACCGATTCTGAACTTATTGTTAAGCAAGTAAAGAATGTTTGCCAGACCAAGCACCCTAGACTTAGGTCCTACTGAAATGAGGTATGGGAATATTCCCAGAGATCAGAATATTCACGCAGATGCCTTAGCTGTCTCTACTTCCTCTTTTAAAATTCCTGATCATACTGATGTACTCTATCAGATACAAGTCAAATATAGGCTGTCTATCCTCGATAATCTAAAACATTGGCAAATATTCAAAGATGATGAACAATTGAAATTGTTTCTACAAGTAATAGATGATTTTTCATTTTTGCAAATTGATGATGATAGAATTGAAATAAGTGAAAAGGTAGAAGGAAATGATACTTCATATTTTAAAGCCCAGATTGTTAATCACGACATTATTCAATTATCTAATATTTTTATTCCAAGTGGACTCATTCCTTTAGAAAAATTATTTGATCAAAATGATGTTTTCCAAAACCCGCAGTCCATTTCTTCAGAAGACGACATGGAAGATATTAACATTGGAACTGATGAAGATATCAAAAACATTAAAATATGCGCATCTCTAGACCCAGAAATCAAAGCTCAATAGCTTAAGCTACTACAAAATTATAAGGACATTTTTGCCTAGACTTACACTAATTTAAAGACCTATGATACATTATTAATATAGCACAAGATTCCTCTCAAGCCAAAAGTGAAACCGTATCAACAGAAACTTAGAAGAATAAATCCAACTATTCTACCAACTTTAGAAAGAGAGATTAAGAAAAAGATAGATGCTCAGATCATCCTCCTCTTAGATATTCTAATTGGGTTGCAAATCTAGTTCCTGTTAGAAAGAAAACTAGAGAAATAAGACTCTGCGTGGATTTTAGAAATCTAAATAAGGCATCATTAAAAGATAATTATCCTTTGCCCAAAATGGACCAGTTGCTTCAAATTGTTTCAGGAGCACAAATACTTTCTATGCTTGATGGTTTTTCAAGCTACAATCAGGTAAATGTTGGTACAGTAGACAGAGAGAAGACAACCCTTATTACACCCTGGGGTACATTCATGTACGCTAGGATGCCATTTGGCTTAACAAATGCTGGAGTGACATTTCAAAGAGCTATGGACATAGCTTTTATGGGTCAAGTAAATAAATTTGTGGCTATTTATCTTGATGATATAACTGTTTTTTCTAAATCTGATCAGAAACATCTAAAGCACTTAACGAAGGTTTTTGACAGGTCTAGAAAAATTGGAATATCATTGAACCCTAAGAAGTCCTTGTTTCTTGTGAAAGAAGGAAAACTATTGGGCCATATTATTTCAAAGGAGGGAGTAGTAATTGATCCCAAACGAGTATCTGCCATTGAATCATTGACCTTGCCTAGAAACAAGAAGGACCATGAAGTAAAATGGACTCCCACTTCTAGGCATGCATTTGAACAAATAAAAAAGGCTATCTCTGGAGCTCCCTCCTTAGCCAGCCATAATTATACTAAGCCATTTAGTATTTTCTCTTTTTCCTCTGAAACAACCCTTGCTGCTGTTCTATTACAGAAAAATCAAGATTACCATGACAAACCCATAGCCTTTTTCAGCAAGGTTATGAGAGATGTTGAGCTTAAGTATGACATCATTGAGAAGCAAGGTTATGCCCTCATTCAAGCCCTGAAGTCTTTCAGGATGTATGTCTTACATTCACCTATTACTGCTTATGTTCCTAATAGTGCTCTGAAAATTGTCCTAACCCAACCAGATATTGATGGGAAAAGAGGTAGTTGGATCACTCAAATTATGGAGTTTGATCTAACTATCAAGACTACCAAGCTAGTAAAAAGTCAAGGATTAGCCAAGCTTCTAGTTGAATCCAACTACAAAGTACTTGGAATCAGTTATGTTATAGAAATACAAGGGAAGAATACACAAGAACCTTCTCTCCTTGCAGAAGGGGAGAATCCACAAGAACCTTCCTTTCCTCTTAAAGGGAGAATCCACAAGAACCTATACCTTTAGAGCAGATCAGTCCTATACACATTAATGAAAAATTCTTGTTGTCAAATTGGTATCAAGATATTGTAAATTTCTTGATTCATTTTGAGTGTCCAACATTATTCTCCAAAACCTAGTGTAAAACCCTTAAGTTGAAATCAATCAAGTATTGCATTATAAATTCAAATTTATACTGGAAAGATCCACTAAATATTTTGTTATTATGTTTAACAGAATTAGAAACTGAAGGAATCATTGATCAGTTTCATACAAGATTTTTTGGGGGACATTATGCTTGGAGAGCAACAACATACATGATTATGAGGGGAGAATTTTACTGGCCCACATTGTTCCTACAAGTAGGGGCAAAGGTCAGAGGTTGTGTTCCATGCCAAATGTTCATTGGTAAACAAAAATTAGTAGCTCATCCACTCGTTCCATCAATAGTCTCAAAACCTTTTTTTTCAATGGGGATTATATTTTATTTGAGAAATTCACCCCACTTCAAGTAATCAACATAGATGGATTCTCACTGCAACAGACTACTTCACTAAATGGGTGGAAGAAATTCCAGTCAGAAGTGCTACTGACGGAGTAGTAATTAAGTTCATTTAGGAGAATATCTTATCTAGATTTGGTTTCCCAAATCAGATTGTCATTGATAATGCAACAACCTTTTCTAGTGTTAAATTGATTAACTTTTGCCAGAAATATTAGATTCTGTTACATCATTCAACTCCATACTACCCTCAAGGTAATGGCCTTGCAGAATCATCCAACAAAACCCGGGTAAAGGTAATAAAAAAGACTC
Source organism: Pinus taeda (assembly GCA_000404065.3). Lineage (NCBI taxonomy): Eukaryota > Viridiplantae > Streptophyta > Pinopsida > Pinales > Pinaceae > Pinus > Pinus taeda. The sequence continues at coordinate 34,764 of APFE031113999.1, forward strand.
TAGCTGATCATAAGAAGAGCTAGGATTCACATTTGATTTATGCAGTATGGGCAAACAGAATCACTCCAAAGAGGTCAACTGGAAAGTCCCCATTTCAATTAGTCTATGGGAAAGATGCAATTTTCCCAACAAATTTGGCCTTCCATATTTTAAAATTCCTACAGGATTCAACAGATGAACCTGATGATTTCTCAAGAAGGATAAATTAGATTATTGAACTTAATGAGAAAAAAGATGAAGTTCAATACAAATTGATGAAATATCAGAATAAGATGAAGACCTTGTTTTATAGAAGAGCCAGGAAAGGAACTTTAAGGAAAGTGATCTAGTTCTAAGATGGGATGCCAGGAGAGAAGATAAAGGAAAGCATGGCAAATTTGACAAGCTATGGTTTGGACCTTTACCAATTGCTGAAGTGAAGGGTAAAAACACTTTTGTGTTGCAGAATCTTGAGGGGCTATATTCCACTTATCCTTTAAATGGAAGGTTTCTCAAACATTACATTAAGTACTAAGAAGTTGAAATAGATTTCATTGTATATACTCCAGTTTTCTTTACTTTTCAAGATGTCAGTGTGATTTTCTTACAGCAAGGATTCCATAGCTCGAGGAGAAGGCACATGGATTTGCAGGTTCATTACATTCTACAGGAGAAAGCAGTCCCCAGATGGAGCCAATGTTGTAGCATTTTTTTGGTTTTGATAAGATAAAATATTTGAAAAAATGCTAAGTTAGGATATGGACATAACAATAGTGAATAAAATGTTAGTTGAAAAATAAATCTTGATGATGATGTCCATATCAAAGAAAATGTTAGGTTAAATGCTCTAAAAAAACAAGGCAAAAAGAAAATGTTAGGTTAGAAAGAAAATAAAATAAATAAATTCTGAAAGTGCGCAAGTCTAAATACCACTACCTTTTTCTGCAAAATAATAATTGTGTGCAGCTTGTGTAAATGACACAACTCATGACGGACAAACAATTTAATCTTGACTGCTTCATGCATTAAATTTGATGTTATAGTTAGTGAATAAAGATCTGGCCAAACTATTTAATCTTGGTAGATCAACAGTTAGGCAGAAAATAATAAGGTGCTCATCAGTGTAATCTGAGCCCTTGGATTGATATAAGGTTTCTTGCTTTAAAAGAAAATGAATAAGTGTTTTCCAGCTTAAATGCACCCATTAAGTGAAGAAAAAATGATAAGGTAAGCAAAGGGTAGATAGAAGAAAGGTTGCAGAAGATGATGATTGATTGGACAAAGTATATATTTATTATGTTTTACCATATGTTCTATGTCCATGAGGCAGTTACACAAAGAAAACAAAGGTTTACAAAGTCAATTAATTAACTTCCACATTCATTTTACCCCTTTACTTTACTAATTTCTCAATACTTAATCCTTTACGTCAAAAGGCTTAGAGAATTTCTCTGACTTCTGGAGGGACCGGACCCTTGCCTAAAATGGCTTAAGGACAACAGTACTAGATTCCCCCTCATCAAAAATTCATCCTCATTCATTCTTATATTTACTATTTCCCCTTCCTACCTTCATACAGTTCATATTCACTCATTTTCCATAAAAACCCCTTTTCCTAAGGTGAAAACCCTTTTTACCTATGAAAAGTGAAAATATCATGTAAAATTCCTTTTACCATGTAAAATCCCTTTTTACCTAAAAAACCCACAAAAGGATGTTTTACCCTAAGTATTATGCATATACGAAAAGTAAATAACTCATAAAAACATAATACTTAGCCTTTTTCCCTTTTCCGCTTATATTTCGTATATTTTCCCTTTTCCCACTTATATTCCATATTAACACTAACTATAGTATTAAATCCTTAATATTTTCCCTTTCCCGTATATATTAATCCTTTATTAAATATCTCGAAAACCCTTTAGTTTTATTAAAAACTATGTAATTCATATCGCATCGCATCGTTGGGATCAAAAGCCTTTTCACATACATTGCTCCCCGCATTGCAAACTACGGTTGCGGTATGCGATGGGAAGCCTGGACTCGACCAAATATATATTACAATCCATATTCATATCAGGTCCGCCTACATCGCAAAGTCCCAGCTATTACATATATCCTCCGACATTCCGAAATGCGATGCGCGACAAGTCCGGAACTGGCGCAATATATATCACAGTGTATTGCCATATCACATACACCCTCATCGCAAGTCGTCTCCAATGTATACACCCTATGCCTTTGCAATATCTGATATCCAATGGACCCAGAACCAACGACATTCATCCACCCGATTCCATAAGGTTTCAAATCCACCATACATTGTTTTGCGAAATATTTCTTCATTAAATTGTTTTTATGATTTTAACGAAGAACCAATTTCGATTGCGATAAGCGATAAGCCTAGACCTGATGTCAATATCTGCCCGAATTTATAAAGTTTCAAGTCCGTCATATATGTTTTTGCGAAGGTTTTATTTGTTAAATCATTTTTATGATTTTAACAAAAGAATTAACCTTAACCTTCATTTAAACTACAAATCTTTGTTTTAACCCATGATAAAGCTCATCTAGCCATAATTAACCACTAGAACCCTCCATGCTGCTCCTTGACTCCACCATTGTCTGATCTAATCCATCCAAATCCAACGACCCTCAACAAATCTCAAGTTGACTCTCTATACAAGCATTACCCACTCGAAAAGTGGTATTACACCGTCCTCCCTTGCTACGTGTCAAGCTCAGATAATTTCGGGTAACCTCTTCCCAAAACTGCCCATGCCTTATAAGCAGTGCAATGAAAACCTTCTTCTGAAAAATGAAAAAATGGTTATTGTTCACTATCATGCCATATTTCAAAGGAAAACTGTTTTTTCCGTTTAAACACCAAAATGACCATTTTTCCTTTGTTGTGCCTGTTTTCACAGTGAAGCCTGCATAAGCCTTTGCGGCAAAAAAAACCATCATTTTTCCTTCCGAATACACCTTGGACTCCTTCTGATAGCCTTTCAAGCTCAACAAAGCCATTGAAGACCTTTGGTCACTTATGTTTTTCTTAAAAGTTTCTGCGTTTTGCAGGTGAAGACTTCTGTTCCAGGCTTACAAGGAAAAAGCCTGCATACAATTGGAAGATAAAAATTAAGACCATCTCTCTTTACTTTGTGACATATAATCTAAAGCGTTTTACTGTTGAACAACACAGTAAAAAACTCGAATGCGCAGTAAAGGTAGAAAGGATCACTGTAAAGGTCACTCGTGCATGTCAAAGAGTATTAAACAAAGTTTAAAGTAGTATCAGGTAAAAAGGCTAAATGAAGCAAATCTGCCAACGTGAAGAACACAAACAACCAAGCAGCCTAAAGGGTGAAAATATCAGACAACAAAGCTAGCTCAACCTGAATAAAGGGGACAACAAGGAGCAATTCAAACAGTTGCCCCTATCTTCTCGCCACGAAGACCTTTCTTTTCCTAAAAATCTTAATCTGTTTTAGGATGTTTTCCTAAGTTTCATTATTGTATAAATAACTCTCTGCTCGAGTTATTAAGGGTTCGAAGCCCAAGATTCATAGTTTATTACTTGTAAAGTCTTTACTGTTAATACTACTTTGAACTTGGAAGCCACCTTTAAAGGAATATTTTGCAGACACTTGATGTACTCAGTCTTTATGGAACCTTAATACAAAGAAGAATTCTGAATTTGGTTTTACATAGTTTGTGTTATCCTATAAGTTTTTCTAGTTTTCAATCACCATGTTTTTCTTCATATGCTTATGAATTATAAATATATCTAGGTAGGAACAATTTGTGTTTCAATTGATTCCTATAAGCTCCTGAAGTGATCATCTATTAAGAGATTAGACTAATGCAACTGGCTGTGTAGCTAATCCCCTCTAATCAATAAATCATCACCATCTTGTGTAAGCACTAAGTATACTACCTTGAACCTTTGGAACATAGTTTAGAAGGATTTCCAACTTATGATTGTTCTGTTTTACAATTTGGAAACTGTGATAATCATATTTTTTGTTGTCTTCTACTCACCACTATTTTTGATCTATATCACTGTGTAATTCTTTATAGCATCCCTTTGTTGAAGTATTAATATAACCCAAAGGATTAATTACTTTAATTCTACATCTATCTTCATTCATTGGTCTTCCAAAAAACTAAAACCAAAAACCCCAAAATAATTATTTTAGATGCTTTGGCATTGGTAGCTGACCTACTACTATCTTAGAGGTACAACACAAGGAATATAATATATTCCAACCCTCACCCTTAATAATGGTTGGTAGAAGGGCCCATCTTAACACTAAGGAAGGAAGAAGTCATTACTGCTCCCCTTATGTGACAACTTCCCTAATCCCAAGCAGAGAACGAAGATGCACATACGTCGCTTTTGTCGAGGATTTGGTGAAGATATCGGCTGGCTACTGCTTGGTAGGAAAATGCTCCAAATAAAGAATACTATCGATGACAAGACCGAAAATATAATGAGCATCAAGGTCAAGATGCTTTGTCTTGGAGTGATATATTGGATTATAAGCAAGCTGAATTGAACCCTGATTGTCACATTTCAACACAGTGGATGATTTCGGAACCAAACCAAGCTCGGTAAGAACATGCCATAACCAAATGACTCTTTTAGCTGCTTCTTTGATTTCTCTATACTCTGCTTCACATGAAGATAAAGAAAGAGTATTTATCTTCTTGCTCGATGAAGAGATCGAACCTGAACCAAGTTGAAATATGTAACCAGTAGTTGACCGTCGATCATAACTATCACCTGCCCAATCAGAATCTGTATAACCAGAGAGTAAAATTGTATCACTGCTCGAATAAAATAAACCATAATATAATGATCCCCTCGTAAATATCGCAGAATTATCTTAGCTTTCTGCCAATGACTTTCACAAGGTTGCTGCATAAATCAAGAAACCATACTAACCACAAAAGACAGATCTGGTATGATGTGAGTTAAATATATCAAGCTGCCATAAGCTGATGATAAAGAGTAGCATCAACCAGTTGAGTGGTACACTCAATATTTAACTTTACACCAGATTGAAATGGCATAGGAGTAGGCTTACAATCACTCATATGGAAATGCGCCAATAAATTTGTCGCATACTTAGGTTGAGAGAGAAAAATACCATCAACCATATGCCAAATCTGAAGACCCAAGAAATAGTGCAATGTACTAAGATTTGTCATCTTAAACTGCTTCTGAAGAGCAATTTTCATATCTTGAATCAATACAAGTTGGTTGCCAATGATAATTAGATCATCCACATATAAAACAATAATGAGGACATTATCACCAAATTTCTTAACATACAAATTTGGATTAGATATACAATGCTTAAAACCATTATCCAAGAAATACGCATCAATTTTATCATACCAAGCCCTCGATGATTATTTGAGACCATATAAAAATTTGTGTAATTTTCATACTAAACTTGAGGATTCAACAGAAATGAAACCAGGTAGTTGTTGCATATAAATTTCTTCAGTAAGATCACCATTTAAAAAGGCACTTTTAACATCCATTTGATGAATTTCCCACATATAAGATGCAGCAAGTGATAAAATGGTTCTTATTGTGTTCATTTTTGCAACAATAACAAAAGTTTAATTATAATCAATACCTTCAATTTGATTAAAACCTCTTGCAACTAATCTAGCTTTATGCTTTTCGATCTGTCCTTCTGCAGTGAACTTAGTTTTATAAACCCATTTACATCCAACTAAATTATTTTCTAAAGGAAGAGGGGCAAGAGACAAAGTCTTGTTTCTCAAAAGAGATTCATATTCTGTACACATAGCTTGTTACTAATGAGGTTTACCCTTAGCTTGAGCATAAGTAGTAGGATCATGTGTGGCCAAAAACTGTGGTCGTAAGAGAAAAGTTAGATCTAGTTCGACGAGTGTCAAAAGGATTTCCAACCTCACTACCTACAGATTCAAGAGTTTTCCAAGCCCAAACAAGAAGAGTAGAAGGAACCGGAGTCACTTTAGGAGCTTCATGAGTTTTAGGTGGAATACCTGAGCGAGAGGAAGAATCAAGATCAATAAGAGGCAAATAACTGTAAGAAGGAGTAACAGGAATAGGAGTAACATGTGGTATTGGTAAATTCTGCGTAACATGAGATTCTACAGACTCGGGTGGGGAAGAGACTTCATGAAATTTAACATACCTTCTGACTATGAAACTTTGATTAGAAGGATAAAACAACCTATAAGCCTTGGAATTCTCATCATAACCAATGGTGATATACTTGTGAGATTTGGGTTCTAACTTTTTCTGTTTTTCATCAGTAATATGATCCCAACATTCAAAACCAAACACCTTAAAATTACTAATATCTGGTTTATGTCCAGTCCATTTTTCCTCAGGGGTAACATGCTTAAAACCTTTAGTAGGAACTTTATTTAAAATAAAATTAGCACAAAAGATGGCTTTAGCCCAAAATTTCTTATGCAGTCCTTTAGAATAAAGCATATATCTAGCCATTTCAACTAAAGCTCTATTTTTCCTCTCAGCAACACCATTTTGTTGAGGTGTGTAAGGAATAATATTTTGATGTTGAATACCATGTTTAGATAAATATGCATCAAATTCTTGCTTAACCAAATGCCCCCCCATTATCATATCACAAGGTTTTAATACTCTTATGTTGGCTTGTTGGGTCCTAACACAGGTTCAAAGTTAATTAGCCAAACAAATCCCTATACTACCAGCCCTTCAGCTATAGTCCGTGGAGTGCAGACTAAGGTCTCACCTGAAGTAGTATGGGGGGGTGATGGAACTAGGTTTCCACACCCTTGAGATGTCTAAGATGTTGATTTGGTCCAATTGTTAATCCCTTCACGCAAGTTACTTTGCACACTTCCTTGTCCCTCGCACCCTAATATACTTGCCTTCATGCAGCCCTAACTAGGGGTTGTGGGGTTTTTGCGCTGCTGGAGCAGTGCTTTGCACTATGTCCCTAAGTCACACATGAGATCTTACTTATCTTCCTACCCCATTTAGTTATATTTGCGTAAATGGATGCCTTATGTTAGATTTATTTATATAGCACATTCATATGAGTTCGCGCAACAAATACACAATAAACTTGTAATTCATACCCAATAATACATAGAACAGGAAAAGATACACAAAAATATGATAAAACTTCTCTTTATTGATGTTTCCAATGGTTACAGACACCTTCCCTGTGCACTCAGCTGTAGGTGTCCGCGCACTCAGCTGTGGACTGCTAGGCCTCTGCACACTTAGCTGTAGAGCCTTCTCCTACTCTACGACCCAAGATACACTTTACACTTCGACTCACTCTCTTAGACTCATCATGCTTCTAGTATATCCATTCCTTAGCTATCTTCTACACTTAGAGCCTCGCTCTATTTATATAATCCCATGGTCTGCAGAACATGGGTAGGTCTATCAAGTTGACATTACATTACAAAAACAAGGGCAGACAACCTTGTGACTCTATTATGACTTCATGCTCCGCGCCCACAAATCATGGAGCCTTTACAAAGGACTTGGTAAAAACTTGGGCTTTAAGCCCCGGGATTCTATGCCCAATAGGCCCCCAATATAAACATCGTGACTCGCCCTCGAGTCATTTTGTTGGTGTGGAGATCTTTGTGCAGATTCCCTCCAACTCTGTTCGAACTGCTGCAAGGTTGCTAGTGCACTGAGCAGCTATATGTTGAATCTCCTGTACCCGTTGTTTAGAGACCGCAATGTTGGAACTGCTTCCCTAGGCCTGTACCTACGTCCCCTACATTTGTTTGAGCTTGCCTTCAATTATTGCTATAATGGTGAAGGCCTCATCGATCCAAGGCTGAACGCGCACCTTCAATATTGCTGCATTGTGTTGTGTTGCTTCCACCTACTCTTTCAGTGCTTTGGCCTATTGCATTTGTGCGAGCCTCTGCGTGAGGGCTACCATCTACGCAGTCCCTTTGGCTCTATCGTACTACTGCTAGAGCTCACGCGCCTCTGTCTCTAAGCACTAGATGTTGGGGTCCTCCTGCAGATTCGTGAGGACCTCAAATGACTCCTCCAACATTCTAGTGTAGTCCCTTACTGCCTGCCGATCTCTTATAGCCCTGATGCAATAACATTGGCACGTTGTTCTCTTACTTCCGGAGTGGTGGATAGTTGCGCCTTCAACCGCAGCTCTGCTATCTAAAGGTTCTGCTCCAGCTTAACCTTAGTCATTTCTTCTCGCACCTCGCTCACCCCTGCTACTAGCCTCTGGATGTGCGCCTTTACTGGTGTGTCTGCTGGGATGGCCAGCTCAGGGACCATTTGAGAGGCTTCTTCTAGTACCTGTACCAGCTGCCTATTTTGTGACACCACTTTGTCACACTACAAGCTCAACTGCTCCATGTTGATCTTTTTCTCGCTTAGTACTCACAGCGCACGGCTCTCCCTAGCCCAGAGTCCTGCAGTAATCCCATCCCGTAGAATGTATAACGTCTCCTGTGGGAGTGCATCCATGTTGATCTCGGTACCTTTTAGTGCGCTAATTTTAGGCTTGTCGGCCTCATTTATTGTCACCAGTGCCCCTTCCAACAATTCTATTGTATTTTTTGTCTGAGTGCGCAACATCTACTCCGCTGCAATTGTCCCTACTGCGAGGCTAGTCGAAAGGGTACCAGCCTGAGGAGTGCACACCTGCGACTCCTGCAGTTACGCTTTGAGGGCCCCCAACACAATTTGGTTCTCTTGCACAAAGTTCTGAAGGTCCTCGAAGGTGACATCGTGCACCATCTCGCCGATGTCATGCATATTACCCCCAGTAAGGGTGATCAGGTCAATAGACAACTTTGATGCCTTGACCTTCTTCGGCAGCCCCGTCTCCTACCTTGGGCGCTTGTGCTTCAGTTGTGTTGATGCGATTTGTGGGTCTATGCCACCCCCCTCTTCCTCTGTTTCCTGCCCATGCGAAGGCGACTTCTGGCCCTCGCGCACCTTCTTTGTTGCCTCCTGTCTTGTTGCTGCTATTTTTTTTTATTCTGCTACTGTATGTGCAACATCCCACACCTCCTGCGATTTCACTCGCCATTTTTTCTCGCCATCTCTTCTCTACCAGCTGCGCTATACATAGTTTGGTCTCTTCTTTCTTCTTCTACACAGCAAACTTCTCCATGGCCGCAATGTCTAGGGTGCACCACTCCAGTGGCCATGTTTCAAGTACATCAAAGATTACATCATCCGTGGCAACAAAGGGTATCTCTCTCCACTTCTTAGCTGAGTCCTTGCGCGCTCTGATATAGATGTTGTGGAGGTCTGCTTTAAATTCTGTAAAAAATTTCAGGTTGTTGTAGGTAGTGGGTGATAACCACGGCTTGTGGTTAATCCCCATTCTAATGTTCATTTCCATAAACACCCAGAATATCTTACTGTCGTGAATTCGAGCTACGTCCTTCATGTCCCAGAGTGAAGTGTACCTCGCGATCTCCAGCGGATCCCTATCAATTGTGGGGAACTGACTGTCCTCCGACAATTCCCCTACCACAAGCACTATGGACAGTAGAAGCCATGTATAGTGGAATGTTTTGCCTTGTTCCTGAGCCTCGCGACAATTTTCCAGGAACTCCTTATAGAGGAACTCGAACTAGTTGAACTGGACCCCTCCATGCACTAATCAAAAAGTGCTACCATTGGCATGGGTACCTTGTCCGCGCGACACTTGCGCATAACTTTACTCGCCAGTATTTGGGTCACCACTTTAACTACTTTGTTGTCGATGTTGGATATGGTGTAGCCCATTTTCTTCTTCTCCTGCCTATACTTCTTCTTCATGGCCTCCGTAATGGCCAAGTCATTCCTCTTCCCCTCCGAGATGTCTGTGGGGTCCTATCCTTTACATGGGAGCCAAGTAATGCGGTAGTTTAAGTGGTCCGTGATGGGGATGGGCTCCTCTATTGGGTTGTGTTATATTCTTTCCACATAGTTAACAGGGGGTTTGAGGGGTACCCGTAACCCCCGGAAAATTTTGGTTTTGGACCCTATGTTAGGTTGGGCGGATCCACCTATGGTTTTGTGCATGATTTTCGCACATGTTTTTTTGGACGCGATGGTTTTCGGTCCATGGTTTTGGACGCGA
>APFE031114002.1:2770-23107 GCA_000404065.3 Pinus taeda
CCCAAGGTAGGCCTAAAAACACTTGTTTGCCTTTGTTTTACTTGCATATTTAGAGAAAGATAGTTTTTTATTGGCTTGGTTGTCACTAGATATCAGTAGATACTAGGAAGGTCGATCTTGTCTGCAACCTCGACTCATTCCGCGTGACACTCCTGCCCTGAAAATATTCTATCCAACACGTTGTTCTGATATTCCATCGACGTATTTTCTGTTTATATTTCCCTCGCACCCTATCATCGATCTCGTCATCGACTCCCAATCAACTTCATTTACCCTGTGCTTTGTTACCATTTCTACTGCCATAAACTCAGTATCGTCTATACTTCCCACTATGGTATCCATATCAAATGTTACCTGATAAAGATTCTACGCAGTCCAAATCCCGACACCCATGTCTCCCTCGTACCACCTCTTCTGACCATTTGCATCCTTCAAGAGTCACCCAAGCCTGTTTCCTCCACATAAACCATTATCTTTTTTTTTCAATGCCACTCAAACCAAATCTTCCATGATAGGTCAAATCAAAATGCTAACCACCACTATACCTTTCTCCTGTCAGTTGTTGACCACCGTGTCTATTGTTTTTTCCAGCCGAATTGCTACATTGCTCTTTGTGCAACCCTACTCATCGTTTCACACACTTTATATAGCATTAAATAAATTAGAATTATTTATTGTTAATTATATAATTAATTAAATTATACAACTATATAATTAAAAAAATCAAATAAAATAATAATACTTAACTAATTAAAATAATAATAATAATAGTAATTAATTTTAAAAAATGATGGTTCCACTAAGAAAAAAAGGAACTAAATGGGGAATATCCATGATGATGTGAATTCAAGGAAATTTTAGGAGGAAATCGATAGAATGTGCCAACTCCTTGGCAATGTCAAAAATAAGCAAGAGGAATATAGAAAAAGCCAAGAGAGGATAATTGGCACTCAAGACCAAATGGAAATTAATATCAGAAAATAAGAGAACATGATGAGCTAGTTTATGGGATTCAATCCACCATTTAAACCCTTAAGCACACAAGAGTCACCATAAAGTCCCAAGACTCCAAAAGGTGAATTTTTTCAAAGTCATGAATTCTCATCGATGCATGAAGTCCCATGAATACCACATATATAGTTCCGAGGAAATTAGTACTATACAAAGTTTCCCAAAAGATACTACCACAAAATTAAAAGGGAATTAGTTAAGTACGATGGTAAGGACCATAAGGATGCCATTATGTGGGTAAACAAAATGGACACCATATTCAGAGTAAACCCACCAATAGGTGAACAAGATAAGGTTATAATCACATCCAACAACCTCGAAGTTGAAGCATATGATTGGTTCCTATGGTGATCCAACAGATTTGAGGCTCATTCCTTCAATTGGAAAGTTTTTGTGGAAGCCCTGCTCAAAAGGTTCCATGAGAAAGAATAAGGCGATGTTTATGAAAATTCGTTCACCTCAAACAAAAAGGTACTGTAAGTGAATACACCCATGAGTGGGAAGTATTAGATATAATACAAAGGGGGTTCTCCAACGAAGAACTGCTAAAAATGTATAGACGTGGGCTTAAAGAGTATATTTGAGAATAATTAAAGCTATATAAACAAAAAACCATTTAATAAGATAGACATGTAGCAATAATTGTTGAGAAAAAACATAAGTTTAGAATGTCATCGCTCAAGGAAGATGAAGACCAACAACAACACTCGTGAAAAAAATAAACTAGGAAATGTAGGTATTATGGAGAGAAATGGACATCAGGAAACAAATTCTTGAATAACAAGTTATATACTTATGAAGTAGAGGAGGAATCAAACATTTTAAGTAATGATTTATAAAAGATGATGAAAAAAGAAAAGTAATTGTCACAAATGTGGAGAAAACTAGATGTCGAGACATAAATGTGAAGACACATCCCCATGCTATTATAAAATAGTAGATGGGAAGCAAGTTGAAGTATAGGAACGTGGTGAAGGAATCATCATCACACAAAGTAAAGACTCAGATTATGATGAATCATCATTAGCTGCAATCTCATGTGACTCGAAAAACCATGATGAAAATAATAACTCTCCTAGAGATCAAGAACAACGAGCAACTGCAAAATAAATTCCACCACATATTCGAAACGAGAGAAAAAAATATCCAAGAAGGAACATTAAGCTTACTACACCACCAACAAACATGAGGAGGATATTATGTCCTAAAATCCTAAAACTCAAGGGACTCATAGGAGGCAGAAATGTCAATATACTTCTAGATTCTGGTAGTACTCAGAATTGTATAAACATTGATCTTGTTAAAAAACTTGATCTCTATATATGCCCAATTAATGACATAACCATGTCTATTTCTACTCGGAAAAAGTTCAAGGAAATGCGAGAATTTCATAAGGCTTCAATCCAAATACAATAACTAGAGCTACAAACATATCTATTTACCTACCACTTAAAGAAATTGATGTAGTTCTAGGTGTATAATGGTTGATACAACTAGGAAGCTATACTACAAACCTTGAAGAAAAACTCATGGAGTTTAACTCGAAAGGGAAACATTATAAATTATATAGTGTTAATACTCCTAGTTTCAAGGAAGGTATAATTAGTCATGAAGACTACACCATTCAACATAAAGATGCCACTGCATAGCAACAATGTTCAACTAGAGGAAACCATTTTGATTATGCTTTGATGACAAATCATATCTAAAGAGGGTGGAAATGTTATGAATAAAATATTCATAAAAAATATCAATTAAAAATAAAAAATAAATTAATAAATGTAATAATAATAATAATAATAATAATAATAAATCAATTAATTTCTCGTTAATTATGAAGGGACATTGGTCAAAATATGTGACCACCTATCTTCGTGGCCAGTTAATGTCTATATAAGTAAAAATCGACAAATAATTTGTAATAACCATTAAATATTTATCAATAATAACATTTTACTTAAAACAAATACAGTATACACACTTATTCACGTTTGCATACAAATTTATTTATGGTTCCAATGTCACCAATATACAATCTACAGATCATAACAACAAATCTTATCATAGGGGTCTCATACTTATGTGAGGTTTGTAAAGAAGTATTTTTGCTCTATTACAATAGGTGCATTATCATCTATTAGGTTATACATTCATTGTACATTCATCTTGAAATCAAAGCATAATGAGAGCCATATATCAAGTATGTCATAAAACACACTCTTGACCAGCATATAACCAACATAAATAACAAGGATATAACATCCATAAGAATCGCATATGAACTAGTATCTTTACGCATGAAATACTAACGAGAAATAGCTCTTATTAATGAATTCCTAAGCCAACCAGGTATGGCACCTCCAAGAACCACCCTTACCACAGATTGGCTGAACCAAATATTTCTTTCAACCAATCACCCTTGTGCCATATCTAAATATGAATGTGGGACTCACAACAAAACTAATCCAAGTTTCCTCAACCTTTACCGCAATCCCCACTCGATCACTAGGACCTAAATAATCATGGATGTCAACAAATTTCTCCTCCTAAATAGTGAAGATTTTGTCTGCCTCTTAGTCTCTAGGCTTTACTGTATATCCCACCATTCATCAGTCAAGGATTCCTAGGCCCGATCGAGACTCCACCCTCTAGGATTTATCATATATCCCTCCATGCACTGGTTAAGGATTCCTAGGCATGATCGAGGGAACACACCTCTAGGATTTTTACCGTATATCTTGCCATTCATTGTTCAAGGATTCCTAGGCCCACCGAGGTACAAAAAATCTAGCTTTACCGCAATCCCACCTTCTCCGATCCATGGATTCCTAAGCCTTGTATTCTTCTTCATAGACCACCTCATTCATTTTTTAAACCATCCGAAAATCCATCTTAACGAAATGAAAGAGAAACCATCACCCCATGCCTATCTGGAAAGGGCAAGGCAAGGCTGAAAATCATTGTCACACATGGAAAAACCCATGCGAATGAAAATAGTAGAACCAAATACTCACATGACCATACCATGCATGCCAAATTTAACAAGGAAACCACATATGAAAATTGATACATGCAAGTAATCCCAATGTAGCTGTTTGATTCTCCTCTTCCTCTCTTGATCTTTGCTTCCCTTTTTCTTCTTTTTCCTTCCTTTGTTTCCTAGATCTAATGCTAGAGTGGTCCAAGAATGCTATAAGTGTCCAAGAGTGAGAAAGAGAGAGAATAGGAAGAGATCTCCAAAACTAAATGGACAAAACATTACCAACTGATCCTCAGAAGCCTTTTTATTAATTCAAACTCTAACTTATTCAATTTTCCATTATTTTCCTTCAATTTCTTGCTCAAACGCAACCTGTGGCCTTCGACCTTCCTTAAATCCTATTTTCTATTATTTTCATAAATAAAATGCCAATTAATTCCTCTTTCCTTTCCAAAGCCTTTTTCATTGCCTTTGCCAATTTAGCCATAATAAACCAAATGAACACTGACACTAGGATGTTTTTCCTAACATTTAGCGTGGAATATGTATCCCATGACATTGGTCTTATATTTGTTTTACATTTTTTTTTACCAGGTCTGTTATAGAACCCTCCCCCTTAGGGAAACACCATCCATAGTGTTCAAGGACACCTATAAACCAACAAACCACTGAAACAAAGCATACTTCCCATTGAGATTTATAACATAGCTCATTGTAGTATTTACAATGAGCACTGCTAAAACATGACAAATATACCATTTACGGGAGATTTATAACACAACTCATTATGAAATTTACAATAAAATCCACATATACTTATGTGCATTTGCTTCAACCAAAAAATAACCATACTATCTATGGAGATTTATAAATCCAACTCGATATAGGATTTACAATGATATACAAATATATAAATATTCACATTGGTTTTAAACAACAAATAAAAGGATATGATGCCTGCATTTGCAACAAGGGAATGTAGAGGCTCACACCTCCACCCTCAATAGTAGTACCAGGATTCACCTCTTTCCTTGGAAGTCTAGAATCCAATGCTAAATTCAAAGCTACATCCATGTCCAATGCTACAATTATGTGCCACTTGTCCTGGCAATGAATAGTTAACGGCTCATTGTTCTAGGGAACACTCCTGATGTGCATATGATTCCATATGGAAATGACAATGACCAAAAAAATCCATTCCGTGACCTTCCCTTCTCTGCTACATAGTCCCTTGGGAAATTTAGTCACCCCCTTCCATGCAATCACTCACCTTCCAAGTTCCTTGACATCCCCTATCCTGGGTGATCCATCCCTTGGCAAGGCTTCCTCGCATCGGAAGGTCAAAGAACCAAGCAATATACCTACCTCAAAATCATCATACCAGTCATAGAATGCTCATGGAAATCAATGGAAACTATTGGGTACCAGTGTCCCATAATTCCCTAATCCTGAAATGCTTTACCAACATACTGCTACCTGTTTCAATTCCTTTTGTCGTTGCTTCTAATTCTTGCAATCAATCTCAATCACCCAAACCAGGCATTTCTATTATTTCCTATACCAAGCACATAGTTTTGATTGGACTCAAAGTGAATTGAAATAAATTGAAATCATAACTCATTGGTTACTCATCAATAATGTACACTTGCACTTATGTTCACTTCCTATCTTGACCAAATCATCATGGATAAGCATATCACATATAGTTAGCTCAAAACATAGCCATCATAGATCAAAATCATGAATCGTATGGCATCATCATAAACCATAATCATAGGTCACATGTAACCATCATAAATCAAAATCATAGATCACATATATAATAAAACTGAAATAAAATTTTGATACTGATCCTTTAATTGCTCCTTCACTTGTACCTTTATCCTTTGTCCTTTTCATAAACACATCTGATTGGTTGCCACACCCAGGAAACACCCAATTCCTTTTTCTTTTCTTCAATTATGTACACTTACACAATGTACATGACAACACATACATATGCACACAGCATATGACACCAAACAATGCAGACACCAACACTTGATACACATCACGACATACACACATACACCCAACATACAACAGAGCATAATACATACTCCTACATTCGGTGTACAACACAATACACACACATACACATAGTAAAACACAATGATTATGCATGTCATGATGCTACAACTACACAATGCATATATATAGTACTGCATGTACACAACACAGCATGAACGACATGCACATAATACCACATGCACAACATGTAAGCAATACCACCTGTACAGAGCACCACCTACAAGAAGTGTACACAACATCACATGTACACGACACCACATGTATACAACGCCACATTCACAACATGAACACAACACGACATGCACAACATGAATACAACACCACCTAAACATAGAACCACATGTGCAATATGTACTCAACACCACATGCACACAGCACCACATGTATAAGCATGCAAACAACACCATATGTACATAACACCAAATGTACAACATGCACGCACCACCATATGTACATAGCACTACATATACAACATGTACATATCATCATATGTACACAACACAACATACCCAACATGCACAAAATTAAATATGTGCAAAACACCACATATCCAACATGTACATAGCCAACACTGCATATGAAATATACACAACACCATATATACAATAGGAACATAACATCGTGTGTACACAACACTAGTACCACACATCCTAATACCACATTGTCCTTACCAAGTGACCTTGCTTCTATTGTCTTATCGATGCCCGTCTCGACATGCCACAAAGTACACTGCTTCTATTCCGCTAATGTATACCTCAACATATCCTTTCCATAACATACACATAGTATAGTCACTTATGATCAACTCATAACCACATGATACTAACCTCATAGATTTACTAGGACTACTCTTCTCACTTTATTCCACATAGACTAGGAACCTCTTCATGCCATTCATCTGCATAAGGGATCATTCCTACACAAGAATGATCCCTGACAACCCTGTCAGATAGTGACATAGAAACATACATATATATAAATAATAGCATAAAACAATCATGATCCTTTCTGTATAGGGTAGTAATTTATGTATTCATGCTTTTGTGATCCATAAGGAATTAAGAAAAGTCTTTGTGTAGAAATCACATGAGAGAAATTTTTGGTTGACGCGTTTCGAACCAACAAATGTGGTTCATCATCAGGACTAGATGAAGAGGTAGACCATAGCAAAGGCTTAAATAGAGACAAATGTAGAGACATAATTTCAAGTAACGGCTATATTTGAACAATCATATTTAAATTATGATATTAATTTATTAATATATTAAAAATAAATATTATTAAGTAGCACCCTATATAAACGACTAGGTTTTTGAAAAATAATATTTAAATTATGATATTAATTTATTAAAAAACAAAATTAATAAGTAACAAAAAACAAAACAAAAAGAAGAGTCAAATTCTAAACAAGGAGGGAAGTCAAAATTATAAAAAGGAGTCGAGAACCTAATCGAGACAAGATCATTTAATAAATAAAAAACTAAATTAAAATAATAAAGCAAAACAAAAAATATACAAAGTCAAAAGATATATAATATATATTATATATATATATATATATATATATATATATATATATATATATATATATATTCAAAAGAAGTAATCAATAAATAAAATAGGGTCAACAATAAAATATGGGGCTTAGGCCCATTAAACAAATAACAGAAATACTGAAAGAAGTTAAGAACGAATAGGATGATAAAATACATAAAAAACATGAAGGATCAAGAAAATAAACTCTAATGAAGAATAAATCAACTCTAAATACTATAAAAAAGACATCAACACCTACACAGGTAAACAAACAAACAAAATAAATCCCGAAAAGAAGCATCACATCTGCATTGAGGAGGTCGAAGTCGTTGCTAGGGTTAGTCATTTCCATCATCGTAAATTGAGGGAAGCCCTAGAAAGTGAAAAAAGACCCAATAATTTCAGTAGAGATGATGGTCGGAATATTAGTAGAAGTTAGGTCCTGCCCTCCTAGTTTTTCAGGCTTCTTTTTGGGATTTATTTTGTTTGTGTGTTTATCTATCTAGGTATTGGCATCTCTTTTATAGTATTTGTTGTTGATTTATTCTTCATTAGAGTTTGTTTTCTTGATCCTTCATGTTTTTTAATGTATTTTATCATCCTATTCATTCTTAACTCCTTTTAGTATTGTTGTTATTTATTTAATGGGTCTCAGCCCCATATTTTATTTTTGACCCTCTTATTTATTGATTACTTTTCTTTGAATATATATATATATATATATATACTTATGTATGTTTTTGTTTCATTTTATTTATTTTTCATTAATTATTTTTAATTTAGTTTACTTTATTTCCATTAACTATTTATTTATTAAATGTTCTTGTCTCGATTGGGGTCCTGACTCATTTTTATAATTTTTGACTTCCCTCTTTGTTTAGAATTTGACTTTTTTTTTTTTTGGTTACTCATTAATATTTGTTTTTAATAAATTATAATATGATATCATAATTTAAAATTATTTCCAAAAACTAGCCATTTATATAGTCGTTACTTATTAATAATATTTTTTAATAAATTAATAAACTAATATCAACTATTTAAATATTATCCTTCAAAAACTAGTCGTTTAATATAGTCATTACTTAATAATATTTGTTTTTAATATATTAATATATTAATATCATAATTTAAATATTATTGTTCAAATATAGCCGTTACTTGAAATTATATCTCTACATTGCTCTCTATTTAAGCCTTTTCCATGGTTTGCCTCTTCATCTAGTCCTGATGATGAACCACACTTGTTGGATCGAAATGCATTGGCCAAAAATTTCTCTTATGTGATATCTACTAAAAATAATTGCTTAAATCATGATCCTGTCACACAACGACATACATACATATATACATATAAACATTAGAATAAAAAAAATCACGATCCATGACAACCCTATTAGACACGACATACATACATACATACATACATGTATACATAGATAGACATCAGGATAATCATGATCAAAAAATAATTACCATATATCATAAGGTCAAGGTTAAGAGAACTCCCTTTATCCATGCACAAAATGCACAACATTGTGAACAACAGTTCCCAACATAGCTAAGGCATAAGACACCTCAAATCTATTTACTCTACCTTTCATGTTACCTTTTCATGATTGTTCTACCATTGTCCATTTACCCCAATGAACCCCACTAGTCGAATCAATTGTCATACTCTTGCCTTCAACTTCCCTTACTCATGAACCGAGCTTCGTTCAGGTCTTGTATTACCTGTTAGATTTCATTCAACTTTCCCTGAGCTCCATTAACTTTCTTCTTTCCCAAATTAATTCCTAGGACCCTCAAAATATAAAGGTAAGAACAAGAAAAAAATAAGAAGAAATCCATGAAACACTAATAGCAAGACGACATCACAAACAAAGTGGCAAGGCCTTGCACTAGACACAATTCATAGTAGTCTCTTATGCCATACAATCCCCTGCATCCTATTTCCATAGACACACAATTGTCAATTTATAAATAAATATAACACTATATTGGTTACCTTACCTTGTTGTATCAAGCAACCTGCCCTATAACTGAACACATCCATGTCATCTCTAAAAGGACTCCAATTCCCTTGAAGGTTCTAGGTATAGCTAGAAACCAATTCTTATATCTGTCAAATACATGTTCATGAATCTAGCACATATCCACATGATGTCATAAAAAATAAAGGTTAAGAGGACTTCCTGTGTTCATTCAAATCACTCATTCATTTGGAATTGTGGCTTCCAAACATAGCCAAAGGAATTTCCACCCAATTCCATTATTTTACCTTGTTGGAATTGTGTCTTACTATGTACTATCACATCGTCCAACTGTTAGTTATATAAACACATCAATTATTACCTTGTCATGCTAATACCAAGCATGTTACCCTACAACTGCTCAGGCATGTCAGTCACAAGTTCCAAATATCAAGACATCATGTATATTAATTTGAAATCAACCTTTACCAAGATGAATAGCCATGTCATAATCTACAACCAACTTATAATCATTAATCATAATACTACAACTAGCACACACTTACATTAAAGTGCATATCAATTGTCTCAACACATAATGTGTTAATACAACCATCTTGAAACAAGATCATTCCTTCATGCAATCTTACAGACATATACTCACATCATGCAACTAATTAAACATTCAAACAATAGATAGATGACCTAATATACACCAAACACTCAAACACCAAATAGACGACATAATCAAACATTCAAACACCAAATAGATGGCATAATAAAATTCATACCTTAATGTATCACAAGGGATTCTATCTTGTCTGCACAATCAATCTAGATTAGCAAGATATAACTTCACAGAACATCAACTCAAACCTAAATAAGGTCATATATCCATAACAATAACTAGCTAAAATGCTCACATCATAAAATCATAAACAATTTCCATTCATGCATAACAATCACATATGCACAGTTAGTCTAAATTAGTATGACATAATATCACAATATATTAACTCATACTTGAATGTTATAACCATAATCATCTGCATAGGTCAATCCAAATTAGCACAAAACATAATGACCTTAAGACCTTGGCTACAATGACCATAATCATTAGGCATATGACCACAATGCATACAACAATAGGTTACTATCATTAATGACTATCTGGAGCATGTGCATATGACTACACTTATCAACTAGCATTTATCATACATGTAACCATAACAAAAATAGAATGATAAGAATATAAGTAACCCTAATGCTTATAACAACCATCAACCACATACTTGCATGCCAAACATACAAACCTATATAACGATCTGGTCTTACCCCGAGGTCCAGTGTTGCACCTTTCTTTGATGATCTACATCTCATACTCTATCTCACCGAACACATTAACATCATAAAAACTAACAACAACATGATGACACAATTATATACAATGACCTCACAATGCATGTTTGACCTACTATACATGTATAACTATCACCATGACATTGCATGCACAACAACATATAGACATTGACATGAATAAAAAATACATATAAAATTGACATGCACTCATGACAAAAGCATCCTAGTAACGACATCATCAACTCCTACATGGAAACAGAACTATAACAATGACCACCACCATGCATACACAACAACCACATATACCACAAGCATAAAGAACACATATGAAACTAACATGTATGCATGAAAAACACATTCCTCCCATCAATTCCAAGTGTTGAACCATGCTCTCATGCCACTCTATGGTATCATATATCACCCAAAGAGAATGTAACCTTACATTACTCAAATAAAACGTAACCCACTCGGATACCACTTTCTCATGCCCTCCTCCCACATTTACCCAAGTTAATCGGTTTGCTAAGGTAAACAGGTGACGAGAGGCTACTATGATGTGATTCAACTACCCATGTATAGCTAATTAAGTGGAACCAGAAAAACAAAACCATTCTAACCTTCCACACATGCTACAGAACCTTTAGGAGCCAACCAACCTTTCCAGGTGACCAACCCCTGAGACAACTTGACATTTCACTGATCTAAGACCTCAACCACTCCCATGAAAAGCCATGTACGCAACTAAGGCCTTTGAGTCACTCCCACAACAAGGAATGTCAGTGCCTGTGGACTTTTTCAACTAGTTCTAAGAGACCAACCCCAGAATTTGTGCCACTTTTTAAGGGCCAAGACACAGGCCACTGCCTAAAACTTCATGAAAGTTTCAGAAATGATAAATAAAAATGGAATAAGGCTACTAATGCAATCATTGGTACAAGTACTTAATCTGACCCCTACTAGCCATGATAGACATTTTGTCAATCATGTTACCAACATGTAATCTACAGGTCATAACAAAAGACCTGAGCATAGGGGTCTCATACTTATCTAAGATTCGTAAAGATGTATTGTTACTATATCACAATAGTTTCATTATCATCTATTAGGTCATATACTCATTGTACATTAATTTTCAAATCAAAACATGATCAAAGTTATACATTAAGTCTCTCATAAAACATACTCATCACTAGCATACAACCAACAGAAATAGAAAGGATATAATACCCACAACAACCACATATGAAATAGTATATTTACACATGAAATACCAACGAGAAAGATCTCTTATTAATGAATGCATAAGCCAATCAGGTATGGGACTTTCAAAAACCATTTGACCATAGATTATCTAAACTAAATCTTTCTTTCGGCCATCCACCCCTAGGCCATATTCCAAGCATGGATGTGGGACTCACAACAAAACCAAACCAATTTTCCTCAGGCTTTACCATAATCCCCACCGGATCACTAGGCCCTAAAAAAGCATGGATGCGACCATATTTCTCCACCTATGTTGTGAGGAATGTTGTTGCCTACTAGTCTCTAGGCTTTGCCATATATCCTGCCATTCACTAGTCAAGGATCCCTAGGCCCAATCAAGACTCCACCCTCCAACCTTTACCATATATCTCGCCATTCACTAATTGAGGATTCCTAGGTCTGACCAAGGGAAAACACCTCTAAGATTTACTCTATATCTTGACATTCACTCGTTAAGGGTTACTAGGCCCACTAAGGTACGAAAATTATTTCTTTACCACAATCCCACCTTCTTCAGTGCGGGGATTCGTAGGCCTTGTATTCTTCTTTAGAGACCACCTCACTCTGTTTAAAAACCATCTGACAATCCATATTAACCAAATAAAAGAGAACCCATTGCACCATGGCTATCCAGAAATGGCAAGGCAAGGATGAAAATCACCACCAGACTTGGAAAAACCCATGCCAATGACAACAATAGAACCTGATATTCATATGCATGTACAATGCATGCCAAATATAGAAAGGAAATCACACAAGCAAATCGATACTCACAAATAGTCTTGTTGTAGCTACTTCATCCCTCGTCCTTTCTTGATATTTTCTTCCCTATGTCTTTGGTGGGCTCCAGTATTGTGGAAATAATGTTGCAACTCCTAGGGCTCCCTTCTTTACTTTTATCAACACGGTAGTTCGTGACAAACTTGGAAGCGACGGTGCTATATGCACAAGTACTAGCTCTTGCCACAGCTGTCACTTGATCAGTTGGCACAAGTCCGCTAGAAGCTTAAGCCAACTTCTATGAGCTCTTAGAAGAAGCTTTTAACTATTATGGATGAAAGCTAACTCAAAGGAGGCTAATCTACTTCCAGAAAGAAACTCAAAGCTGAAAGGAAATGCAAACCCTAGCAAACCCTAGTTTTACTAACTAACCCTATTGGTGCAACAAAAGTAATGAAAGCGGCGGAAATGGATGCCATTGACTTCTAGGAAGGTAAAATTCATGTGACTAAGCTACTTCTACAGTAAAATCTGGAAAAAACATCTTTTTTCTATTTTTGAGTAAGTTGTCAGAATCATTATGCATGTGCTTTAACTATTTTTTTTGTGCAGAGGGTGATTGGCGAAAGGAAATGCTTACAGGAGGTTGGGAAGGTGAGAAGAGGGCCTAAGGGGTCCCTAGCACCCTTCCAGAGAGTTTCACAGTGTTTGGATCTCAAGAAACTGCTTTCGTGAGCTTCTACAGGAAGTCTGCAGGGGTTCTACACGATGTACTGTAGCTTATACAAGATGTTCTGTAGCTTCTACAGGATGTTCCGAAAAGAGGATTTTGGAGGGTTGATGGAGGAAAAATGGTGGGAAAGTGTAAATGGAGTTTGGATAAGGATGTTAAGGGGCCGACAACTTGGTGAATGAGGATAAGGAGCGATTGGATTTGTTCGAGGATGGAGGGAGCAATGATGCACGAGAATGTAGAAATTAGGGCAAAGTGGGAAAATGTGGCAAATGAAGGGCAAGAATCTGAGTTAGAGGACGAAAGAGGCTGAATTGATGGAGGAAGGGTAGGCATGGAGGTATCACAGGTGCTCTGCACGTTATTTTCCAAAACTGTTCAAACGAAGACTAGGAAAACCAAAGATCTAGCTATTTTGACCTAATTTGACCTAGAAACCATAAGCATGATGAACAAAAGTTTATTGGAAGCAAATCATGGAAAAAAAAAATGGAAACCAAGTAAGAATGGATCTAAGCATGTAATCACAACTGGTACCAACTTATTAAATCACTTGAAACATGAAAAGATATTTTAATCATCAAAAGCAACCTAAGTAACAAAACAAGATTTTCATCTAAATAACATATTTTATTCTAAGAATGTAGCAAAGACACATAAAAGTACACAAAGGAGGTACTGGGCACTTGGTTTGGGCCCAACCCCAAGAGCTACAACCTCCTAAGAAATATTAAAGCTGGTGTAAAGCTCGATTCATCTTTATTGATAAAAAAATAATAGTTACATCCCAAAAACTGTCTACAAGAAAAGGCTTGAAAATGTGTTGAAATGCAGAGCTAACCTACTGACTAAAATCTACCTAACATCTGACTAAAATCGAACTAACAAAATGACTAACTGGCTAACCCCATTGAGGCCCTAAGCCTTCTTATCTATACAAATTGAGGACCCCAACAGTCCTCCTAAACTTTAGGGACTCGGTTGCCAAAACTTGCAGTTAACAGCAGTCCTACTTGACTTGCTTGGATGCCCCTTGTGCTCTGATGTTTTCATGGACAATTCGAGGTAAGGGCTCATAAATGAAGGGAACACCTTCCTACAAATCCTCTTCCTTGTTCTTCCATGAATTTGGCTGCCAAGTGCTCATTTAAACCTTTGATTTTGTCTCAAAATTGACCACAAATCTGCATAAAGCACACATTAGACTTGTTGGCATAATGACTAACCAAATTCACTCTATTAGCATAAATATAATAAAAAACATGCAATAAAATAATGAGAATGGTGGATTAAGTCGAATTAGGAGGCTAAATGAGCCCATATAATTACCCATTTTTAGGGCTCATCGGTCTTCTTTCTCCTTCCTTTTCTTTCCCTGATCCAATGCTAGAGTGCTCCATGAATTTTTGAAGTGTCCAAGATTGAGAGAGAGAGAGAGCTCGAAAAATAAACTAACAAAAGGTTGCCAACTGATCCTCATAAGCCTTTTTATTAATGAGGCCCCCAATTTCTTCATGTTTCCATTACGTACCTCCAATTTCCTCCTCACACGACCTGTTACTTTTCACCTTCTGTTTCTCATACTTTTCATTATTCTCATAAATAAAATGTCAAATAATGCCTCTTGCCCTTCCAAAGTCTTTTCCATTGCCTTTGCCGATTTCCTTAGCAATAATAAACCAAATGAACACCCACACTAGGATGTTTTTCCCTACATTCAAATTGGAATACATGTCTCATCACCTTGGTTTTATATTTTTTTTACAATTTTTTACCAAGGTTGTTACAATATCTCTCTTTTTATTGTTAATATTCTTAAAACGTTACATTTCAATTCATAATACACATATAAGGAATCACAAATATCCCTCATACAAGCAATATTTTATTATAAATCATATTGAATTTTCTTTTGCTATTAATATTTTTTAATGCTACACATCAATTCCATATTAAAAATTGAAGAAATTAAATATCTCCTTCATAAGAAAAGTGGAAACGCAATTTATTTATTTTAATTTAATTATTTTATCTTTCTCTATGTAAAGTTTGTTAGGGTGGTTTGGGTAAACTTGACATGGTCAAGTTACAACAATTTTTGGGCTCACTGTTTATGACAATCCATGGTTTTCTTTATGGTATTCATCTCCTAGTAAATTGGTCTTGCGATTAGTGGGATTGTAACAACAATGCCTTTAAACACCACTACTTCTCTTGATGTTTCACGATTCTAACAATTGGTATGAAAACCTACTCAGTACAAGAGTTAAATTTGAGCATTGATGGTTTGATAGAATATGGGCCCAAAAGTGTTTGAGGCATAACAACATTTGTGGTGTAAATTAAATGGTATTAGTAGCTATAATGAGTGGCCCAGAAGGTTGGGCCAAGGAGAGCATTGAGATGGCAATTAGCTTGAGAGTTAAAACTTGAGTAAGGATATTGAGTTTAACAATGATGAAAATGTGTTGGTGGATGAGCCCATGATGAAAGTGATTGAAAGCTATGTAACAAAGAAAGTTTGTAGCAATTTCGAGAGTAGCAAGAAAAATGAGGAAGAGGATGCAGAATGATAAGAAGGATTTATATTAACAACATGGGTTGAAGATATAAGGAGAGAGAGGTGAAGTAGCAAGGAAGGAAATTCAAGATATGGATCAACAAAGTTAGAGATTTAGCAAGAGAGTGGTCACATGGATGAGAAACCCAAGATGGAGTTAATGATTTGAGGTTTAGTGACAAAGCCGACATGTGATGAGAATTGGAGTGGAGTGATAACACTAGTGGCATGTGATAACCCTAAGAGTTTTGGTCTAAGGCAAGTATATTTTCCCTAGAAGTTATAAAACCTATCTTTTAGGCATACATGTTGTGTACGAGCATAGATTGTTTTAAAGCATTAAGAATTTGATTAGGCATACATATAGTGTACTAGTGCATGGAGTCATCAAGTTTTGGAATGCACTGCTTAGATGGGTACGAAGGTGGAAGGCATACTAGTATCCTAGCTTGATGCTGGAATGTGACATCTTAGGTGAGATGGTTGATGAATGATTGAGACAAGGTTAATCTCCCCTAGTTATGTTTAAGGGGGAGATTGTTAGCGTACTTCAAGTAAACTTAACTCAATCAAGTTACGAGTAGTTTTCAAAATCCATGTTTATAACAACCCATGGTTTTTCCTATAGTTTTCATCTCTAATGTTGCCTATTTAAATGTTGAAATACTTCAGGTAAATTGGTCATAGTGGGAGTGGATCCTAGCAACATTCACTTGAGACACGACCACCTCTTTAGGTATTTTGTGATCCTAACAAAGCTATATAAGAACATGTTACTTAACATAGACATTGACACACACACACATATGAATTATATAGCTCCTTCATATTAAATTATAATATTGATGTTATTTTTAGATACTATTTTTTAAGTACATATTAAATAGTGAAACAATTACAAGAAAAAATAGAAAGCATTTATAAACTAAATTAATAATATTTCACTTCCAGTTATTTATTTTTTATATAAAATTAAGTACAAACTTAAATATCATTTATTTATCATAAATTTTTTTTAATATTAATATCAATATTATTTATTTTTAAAATGTGTATTTTATTTTCTTATAATATAATATTAAGAAATAACATCATTCCATATTTTTATTTTTTTATTGTTATTCACAATAAGTACACTTATTTTTTAATATAATTTTTTATTTAATACTTATTTAAAAATATAGAACAGGGAAATCACAATTGATAGAAAATCACAATGAGTAGTCTATTATTTTATTAGTAATATTTGTTAATATTTAATTAAAAATGAAACATATTCCTCTATATATTATATTAACTTTAATTATTAAGTGCAACATCTTATGCTATAGAAGATTTAATATCCACTATTCGAGATACAAAACCTAAATTTATTTAATCACGAATGGTTTTATTTAAAAAATTTAAATGTTTTACACAAATCTATTTGAGAAAATTCAAGAATATTGTTTGAATTAATAAAATAAATTTAAAATTATACTGAAAAATAAAATAAAATAAAATAAACAAATAATTAGAAATTTACCAAAATTAAATAAAGTAATTCTGATTATTTAATTTACCAGAATTAAATAAAGTAATTCTGATTATTTTCATTTACATTTAAAAGGGTATTGTTTAATTTTAATTTTAAGTAATGTTGTATTGAATTTTTTTTAATTATATAAATTTATAATGGTAAATTTGAATTATGTAATTTTTCGATTTTATAATCGATATAATAAGTAGTTAGTAGATTAGTTGGCTTGAGGGAGGTTTAGTTACAGTTAGGTCATGCTCTTCTAATGGGGAGATGGTAGATTAATTGATTTGAGTGGGTTTAGTCACCTTTAAGTCAAGTGATTGAGCATGAAATCATATTTAAAAAATTAAACTTTTAAGTAGCTTTCAAATTTGATCAAACCTTGATAAATTTGATCAACCTTACACAATCTTAATAATAAACATCCCATTACAGATATATAGATATTTTTTCATCAATAAATGAAAAACTCTCAATATGTTAAACAAAATAAATAAATAATTAAATAATCACTCCTCTATAGAGAAGCCATCTTTTCTGAACTTTTATATACACAACTTTCTGTGTGAGAGGGAGGTGAAAATTTAAAATCGAAACAACCATCGCCGTAGAGTGTAAGAATGCTATGATATCACAGAAACGAATGCCAGAACAGTAATCAGATGAAAGATTCTCCGTAGCATCATTCCCATTTGATTCCTGAGCATTTTTTCTTGGAGTCACGGGCGAACTGCAGGGAATCTCGAAGCAAAAGGCAGAGGGCAGGACCGGCACCTTTTCCATCCACACAGATCACAAGATCCTCCTTGTCCCATCACTTCGACTCTGTGGCCGACAAAACGTCCGTTATAGCGCCTTCCCACTCAGGACCTATTTATTTCAAACCCTAAAATTCAAACCCTACACCGCCACGACCATGGCGCCTTTCTTGTCTTCAGTCTAAGTCTACCCTGCACTGCAACTGTTCACCAACTACTGCACTGCTCTCCCACATGATCACAGTGTCTCCAACGAAAGAAAACACCGACGCCATGTACACATATAGTAAGAAGTCCGTCCTGGTTCCGTACGTGGTACAACACTCGGTTGTGTAGTTTGCTCCGATGGGAGGGAATCAGAAAACAAGGACCGCAGCACACAGATGAGACTCTCAGGGTTGTCATATCATTTCCCGCTATAGTGAAATGACTAGCACATCGATATCGCGTTGTACATTGTTTACTGTATAATCCCTGCTGTTTGTTTTTGGATTTTTCTTGTCCCCGCCCGCTCCTGCTGTGCGTTCTCCGATTTTAACTGCTATTTGTCCAGTCATGTAATACGTGACGCCCTCTTATTTTTTTTGTTCAAATTTCTTGTGGCTGCTTTGAGCCCAATATGTGACCAATGATTTGCAGTTTGTCCCAATCGCTGCAGGAATGAAAACCACAAAAAGGCTTGGTTTGATTTGGAAAACCAAATATGAAGGGTCATTATGCCATTGCTATGCCTACATACAATATGGATCTCACATTACAGTTAATCAGTGGATAGTGTAAATTAAGAGGATATCTCTGTTTATCTTATAATATGATTTATAAAATTTTAATTTAATTTTCAATAATTATCAAGTGAATGATAAGGATTTATTTACTGTATTTAAATATAATGTTTTTTAATTAAATTGATTAGTTGAAAAAAATATTGTTATATAAATATGTTTTGAATATGAATAATAGAGTTTTGAGCATGTAGTATTAGTAAGCCACTTTATTGGTTGTTGATATTGTACGAAAATCTATTTATAAATTCATAGAATCATGGACTGCAGCATCTCCAAAGAATCATGGAGAAAGATTGAGCAAATCGAGAAGCGTTTTATAACTTATAACCTGAAAATTAAAAGTAATACACCCTATCCTATTCTCCTTATAGAAGGAGGTCTTTCTCCTATTGAGAGCCTGGCTATGCTCTCTGTTGTACAAGCACAAGCTCAATAACATAGACAATCATAGACTTCCTAAGCTAGCTTTAAATTCCAGCCAAAACCACCGCTTAACCAAGGATGGCATAAAGACAGAAGGGCCTGGTTAAACTATTGGGAGATCAATGAGAATGGTGCTTTGCAAAACATAAATAACATTAAAAATATTGTTACTTCTAAGTTCAAAGAAAAATTGTGGTGTGAGAAAGATTTAGCGTCTAAAAGAAAATTAAGTTATTATAAGAAGGTCATCAACCCCACCCTTGAAGATCAAAAGTATCTCTCTATTTTAACTAGCTCAAATAAGAAAATTTAATATAGAAAAGATTAGAACGAATTCTCATGAGCTCCATAGTGAAACAGGCCGTTGGGCAGTTCCTAAAACGCCATGGATGGAAAGGATCTACGATATTTGTGAGAATAGGAGCATCGAGGATGAAAACCACTTCCTCTTAGAGTGCCCTACATACAACCACATTAGATCTCAATTTCACAACCTATGTTACAATACTGACCTTCCTAGCCTTTTACAATGCCAAAATTATAGTGAACTCGGGAGGCTTCTCTCCAAGCTTTTTGAGCATAGGAATAAAATCTTAAATCAAAATAAATAATTTGTCTTTTTAGGTCCGATAGATCATTATTTG
>APFE031114003.1:0-12153 GCA_000404065.3 Pinus taeda
TAGTATAGATATTCCAAATAGTTAATATAGCTTTTACATGAAAATATTGAGAATCATGCATCTTGTCATATATACATATATATTCTTTAATTTTTTTAATGTTAATATAAAATTAAAACATTGAAATATTTTATTTATAAGTTAAAAAATGAAGGTACTTTATAGCTGTCATTTTTACAACATGATAATAAATATTACATACATATGTTAATTTATAATTATTTTTTTATCATTAAAAAGAATAATTTTATTTAAAAAATATATAATTATGATTCTTCAAATGGAATGTAGAATATATCTCTCAACAAAATGAGCACCGAAGAGATTCACACACAACTTTATAACTTTATACGGGCAGGTAATGTTGTTACGCTGTAATTGGTTCGAATCGTCATTATGGTTAATGGGTGCTGTTTGGAACGGTTCATTGTAAGAAAACGGGGATTTCTTCGATTCCTATTTTGTAGACAGCTCGAGATCACAGAATCCTCCTATTAACTATTTATCACTTACTTAAATACTCATGTGATGGCGTCTGAATGTGCATATAGTTACTCCATTCATGGTCGTCCTCATTTGCAGCCAGTTTTTACAGAAATCTCATTAGTGTTTTTCTCTCATCCCAATTGATTATGAGCAGGAAGGGATGTCCGACATCAGATTTTGGACGACTTACGTACGCATATGGATTTTCGACGTCAGTAGTGTATGTGTGTTGAATTTTCCAGAACTGATTTAATATGTTACGAGCATATGTACCTTACGAGTACAATTACTACCAATATATTATATAAAGAAAGGTTTTGACTTTCCATAATTAACCAATGTTTGTCCTCATTTATCTCAATGTTCACAGAACCTTCGTTAGAATGGTGTAAAAATGGATGCTTATGAGCTTATTTGTTGTACATTTAATTTTTGTGTGAGTATAGTGGGTAAAAGTGATTTCATTTTAGTTACAATTTAATTGAGCTTCTCGGAATGTGTACTTATGAATTAAATTTGCATGTTTGTGAAATTTTCAGATTCCAATTTCGTAAACACATGATGAGTAAAAAAATGTGTCTAGTGTTTTTAGGTTATTTTATTTCTGTTATATATGAAAACAAAGTAAATTACTGAGCAGAATTTATTTTTCTTGTTTTCTTTATTTAGTGCGACAGACAGAAGAAGATATGTATATCATTATCAAAATGGGACTAGATGAGATAGAAGTAGAAAGTAACATTGAAGACCTTTTAAAAAGGTAGAATTCCAAATGCACATCAGTTCATAAAAATATTTGTGTTTTTTTGTTTAAATTTTGTACAAATTTTGTTTCAATTATTGTATAGAAAATATACACATAAGGAATGTCTACTATATGATAGTGATTTTCAGAATATGTAAATGACTTAGGACATATCTTAGAGTTCACAACATTTCTTTGAAATTGCAATTATGTCAAAGACAATATAGTTCCACATATGTTGTAAGTTTTAGATTGCAGTTCTGCTATATGTATACCACATGGTTTATGAAGACCATTAGTCCATCATAAATATACACTGTTTTTAATCATAATATAAAATAGACAATTTTTCCTTGATAAAAAAAACCAATGAAATTATAAAAGCTATTTTATTTTTCTTATATACCAAAACAAATTAAATTAATACAAGTAGAAATTATTTGCTCTTGTTTGCTTTACTTAGTGCTGAATGTTTACATATCTCTAATGTTTTTTATTGGAATATTAAACTCATTCAGTTATGTTTAAATTTTTAAAAATTTTAACATTATGGGTGTGGATACATTTAAAAGGAAATATGTATAATTTTTTAAATTAAAATATTCTAAAATTAGATATAAAATATATCATAATATTAATTATAAATAGGCTAAAATAAATTATATTAAATTTAAATTTAAAAATATACACATGATATATAAACAAATTGTATACATTAACAATTTATGTTATATTGCAATTTAGATAGATGAGGGGCCATTTTTATAGTTTTAATGTAGTGTTTTTTGCTTATTTAAAATATGCTTTTCATTAGTGTTATACCTATTGTTATTAGAGAGTTAGTGTCCATGGTCATCAAAGAACTATTTCTCTAAAATTTTTAAATGGTTATATTCTACCTTAGGGCCACATATTAGACATGAAAATTTACCTTTTCTTTGAAGATTTGCATTAAGATATGTATTATTGTCAATTATATGAAGGTGTTATTTAGAAAATATGCATGATATCTGAAAATAATTATATTGTTTAAAGTTGGGGATGAAGGAGTGGGAGCTTAATCGGTGCTTCAATGCTATTACTTCGAAAAAATACCCTTTCTTTACTATTCTAATCTATATCTAGATATATAATATACATATATAATATTATATATATATATAATATATATATATATATATATATAATATATATATATATATATATTATATATATAATTATATATACTACTGAAGTGCAATATTGGAACATTACATACCACAAAAATCTGTTAGTCTCCGGGCATCATAAATTGTCCATACAAGTATTCCATGGAATTGAATCTGTCTTTTCCTTATTGGTTTACATATGTTATGCATAGTGATGTAAGATTATAACTTTACTATGTCTTCCATAAGAGGTTCAATATATATATTTATATATTTAACTTGGTACTGGAGTAATTTATTGAAATTACACATTACTAGTACCATGACAAGTATGTATATAGTTACATAAATAAGAATAATATACTATGCATCAAACAAGGGAGCCACTACCGTGGCGGTAGTCGCTGCGGGGTCTGCCACAACAACAATACAAATGCTCGAGAATAAGCGAGTATACGTTGATGGAGCGATATTTCTAAAGGCCTCTTGAACATGATAATCATTTTGCAGAGTTTATAAAAACACAACTCTATGTAGTTGTTTGCAAGGGATGACGAACACTCAGATATTTATATCTCGGATGGATATAAAAAGGGGTTTAAGCTAAGAGCTGCCAAATTACAATGTGGCTCGGTATTTTGAAGCAAAACCTTCCACTTGCACCAAAGTCTTTATTCCATAAGAAGCTCCACAAGTAGTATTCATCACCAAAACTTATGCGTTGCCTCATCATGTCTATGACATATTGGTTGGCTTTCTTCGTCACGGGTTGTTGACCAGCAAATAGCTACTTGGCAATAATTGTAGAGAGTGAGGGCAGGTAAGCTACTTTGCCTCCACTCCCGCTTAGGCGGGTCACCTAGCTACAACGCATGTAACATATAAGAAGGCTAAGACATTTCACTTGCATTGTTAGGTGGCTTTGGTTACCAGGACCAAACAGTTCTGTTGTGAATGATTTATATGCATTGCTGGGCCTGGCTTTCCAGTGATCTTTACGGTAGTGGAATAAATTGTACAGTACATTCATGTCCGCAACAATTGCTTCACAGATTTTGCAATTTATATTCATTTACTATATCTGAGCATGTCAAGTCCATGGGTTTTCTATAATGAAATATATACACAAAGTATATATATTCCCATTATTGCGATGGGCCAATATGAGCAGACAACTTACTCCTGCATTTGCCTGAACACATGTCAAGTACTTTGTCTTCCAACGCCAAAACAAAGGATTTGTTTATCTCTGAGAAGAGGAGCTCTAAATGCATGAGTGATCAACTATTCCACTTTCATGTGGCAACTAAATGTCTATATTCTTCTCAAATGCAATAACATGAATAACATGCCTGATACATTATTCTTGAACTAGGCTTTTTCTTTGTAGAACGAAAATATTGTTTGCAGGCACTCATCCCTAAAAATCATTCGAAAGGATAAACGATGAAATTCTTGCTTAATTTACTTTTCTTCATTTGTGATAACAGTGAAATAGAGTTACCAATGTATTTGGTGGTGAAATCTATCTCTCTGTCGATACTCACCTCTCGACGCTTTTCATATTTCACTGCCAGTGACCAAATTCAATTTCTCCATTAGTAAAGTATTTTTCTTATACTCCCTATAGAATTACTTTGCCTATTTTTGTTTATTCTCAATATGATTATTTAGTGAGATTAATCGGGCGTATTAAAAATGTAGTTCTTTCTGCTTATACAGAAATAGTTTTGCAAGGAGCATTGCCATCGCGAGGGAGTCGGTGCCATTCATTCTGTGAAAAATGGTATTTCACTCATTTTGTTTTATCAGTTTATCCAAAATAACTACATAACTGTGGCTTTGGAAAGAAAACCAATAGATGGTATGGCTAATTAAAAGCTTTAAACCCAACGATTATATACTCTGGGTCTACTCAATTGGCAGGAAATCAACTTAGGGAAAAAAAATACAGAGCATGAGTGTTAATTTACTAGACCTTCATTGAATAATTGAAAACTTTTGCCTTTAGGCCCATAAAGTATAAAAATATAACATGCAGAAATACAGAACCCACCTTGTTTCTGAAAACTAAAAACCATAAAAATAAATAAAGAAATATCATTGAAGCTAGAGAACATGCCTCTTAATTACCCCTCAATAAATAGAATGTGACAATGGCCATCAACTCAATTACCCCTCAGTAAATAGAATGTGACAATGGCCATCAACTGTTTGGCTTCTTTGTGGTCTACTATTTATTCTTTACAAATAATAAATTAGTAAACGGAGAGAACAAACCCTCTAATATCATGAGCAGACAATTATGATGCTAAGTAGGAATTGTCGTTATGGATGCATCAATTTAATCATAAAACAAATAGTTTGGTTTTAAAACTAAGCGGGAAAATCCTCTCACGCAGTAAGGCCAAATTCAACTCATAATAAACAACTATATTATTGTTTCAGGTAATAAAATAACTAAGAATCTACATAAAATATATGCATCCAAATAACACAGATAATTAAAAACTTTGCAACCGAGATAGGTTCCACGTATATCAAGCACAAACATAATAGTATGTATGGAATGAAATGTTGATAATAGAAGATTAACCCAAGGGATATTCATAGAATTTAGTTGTGTGATGACAAGAGGAGAAACCCTAATATATAACAAATAATCGGTGAAGAAACAAACTAGTACAAATAAATATTAAGATACAATTCGTAATACAGAATGTACATTACCAAAAGGTAACTGGTAACTTGCAGCATGAAGAACCACTGCATATATATAATAAAACTATATTTTCAACTTTGCAAACATAAATATAAGAACTTGTAAGTGCACGCAATTCCTGAAACTGTAAATTTAAAGGGATACCTAAGGTCTCAATACTAAAATATAACCCTTAAAAAAATGTTACAGCCACACCTAGAATCCCTCAAAAAGATCAGGAACTATAAGGAGGTTTCTGAAAACTTCAGCAAATAAATGTGATGAATTGGCAAGTTTTAGCTTCATTACAAGAAGAGTATAAGTTGAAAACTGTGAAACCAAGAAGTTGTTACGACCATTGTAGTTGTGAGCATGACTATGTATGCCTGACTCTACAAAAATGAAAGCGATGGAAGGAAATATTCGTCGGTTGATGCATGAGACGGTTGGATACAAGAGTGTTTTACCAAACTTAGTAATAGTGAAACCGTGGGACAAACCCTCGAGAAAAAATGGGTGGTTACACTTTGAAAACCTACAAAAGTATGAATCACTAGATTGCCCCCAAACAGATCAACAATGTAGCATGGGTGACCTATCTAATCAATTGAAATCTCGGGATGGTTTTATGTTCATTGAAAGTTGGCCCAGGGTTCGATCAGGCAAGAGTTATTAAACAAACGATAAAAAAAGAGAAAGTTTAATATAATTGAACACTCAGAAAAAAAACTATTATAGCTAGGCTAGATCGAACCCAGGAAAAAGTTGTGGATAAGAAGAGTCTTTTCGAGTTGTTAGTGTTAGCCTTATGTGCTCATGGAGAACTCGACTGCAAACACATATTTGTTAAATGAAATGACATGTAAAAAACTATATTATGGTTTCAGATAGTAAAATAACAAAGAATATACATAATATATATACATGAAAATACCACATATAATTAAAAACTATGCAACCGAGTTAGGTTCAACATATATCGAGGAAAAACATCATAGCATTTATTGGATGAGAGCTTGATAAGCGAGAATTAACCCAACCTAGATTCATAAAAGTTAAGTATGCAAAGGGAAGAGAAGAAAACCTAATATATAATAGAGAATCAACGAAAAGAAACCAACCAGTAGAAATAAATATCAATATATAAGTCGCGCTAAAGAATGTATAGAACCATAAGGTAATTGGTAACATTTGGCATGAAGAAGCATTGTATATATATAATAAAACTATATGTTCGACTTTTCAAACATAAATAGAAGAACCTGTAGGTGCACACAGTTCCTGAAACTCTAAAAATGTATTAGTGGTATTCCCTAGTAGGAAGCCATATCAGTCGTGACATCAATTCCGTGGAGAGGTAGACATGAGGAAAGAATTACATGGTCAAGCTTGAGATGAGGAAACCCTGGCTTTTGAGGAAGCTTTGAAAGAAAGTTGAGAGAAAGGCCATACCTAGATGAAAGCACCAGAGATTAAAAACCCAATATATATGTATGGAAATGAGTTCAAATAGACGTAGAAGAGAGGCAAATATATATACATGTGTCTACATCAGAACTAAAGACTGATTGTCCAGAACCCAAGTCAAAAGCCTGAGCGGATTCATGAGCAGAGAAAGCTTAACAAGCAGCCCTAAGAGGCAAACCCTCATACACATACACACTTGCAGAATTCATGGGTTCTGGATTTGAACTACCTACCGAATTCCATATCTAGTGGAATAAGGAAATGAATGAAGATTTCCCAAAAAGCCTATGCAGTTGATGGACCCGCAGTCACTGCCTTCAATTCCATTAAATGTCTGAGCAATAAACATGGAAGAACTGAAGGGTTGAACAAATTTCAGAATAGTAAAACTCTCTGCGGAGAATTGACAGCCCGAGCGAGGATAAAAGCCCATGTTGAAGTACTCTCCCAAGCTGTTTGTAGCTGCCTAATGCAGAGAATTGATAGCCCGAGTGAGAGACATCTGGCACTGGCTGCATGCAAGGCGCTCATGCAGGGCACGGACCACCAGGTCAACTTATTTTTATGTAAACTGAAAATATCAAATAGATCAAATAATTAAGATAGGGAAAGATCTTAATGTTCATTTGCGTACGGTAAAATAAGTTGTCCCCGCTGAAATAACATCGGGGCACATGAAGCGTGCAATAAGACCTTCAATCCAACCAGTAGAAATAAATATCAATATATAGGTCACGCTAAAGAATGTATAGAACCATAAGGTAATTGGTAAAATCTGGCATGAAGAAGCACTGTATATATATATATAATAAAGCTATATGTTCGACTTTTCAAACATAAATAGAAGAACCTCCAGGTGCATGCAGTTCCTGAAACTCTAAAAATGTATTAATGTTATTCCCTAGTAGGAAGCCATATCAGTCGTGACATCAATTCCATGGAGAGACAGACATGAGGAAAGAATTACATGGTCAAGCTTGAGATGAAGAAACCCTGGCTTTTGAGGAAGCTTTGAAAGAAAGCTGAGAGAAAGGCCATACCTAGATAAAAGCACCAGAGATTAAAAACCCAATATATATGTATGGAAATGAGTTCAAATAGACGTAGACGAGAGGCAAATATATATACATGTGTCTGGATCGGACATAAAGACTGATTGTCCAGACCCCAAGTCAAAAGCCTGAGTGGATTCATGAGCAGAGAAAGCTTAACAAGCAGCCCTATGAGATGAGCCCTCATACACCTACACACTTGCAGAATTCATGGGTTCTGGATTTGAACTACCTACCGAATTCCATATCTAGTGAAATAAGGAAATGAATGAAGATTCCCCAGAAATCCTGTGTGGTTGATGGACTTGCAGTCACTGCCTTCAATTCCATTAAATTTCCAAGCAATAAACATGGAAGAACTGAAGGGTTGAACAAATTTCGGAATAGGAAAACTCTCTGCGGAGAATTGACAGCCCGAACGAAGAGAAAAGCCCATGTTGAACTACTCTCCCAAGCTGCTGGTAGCTGCGTTCTGCTGAGAATTGATAGCTCGAGTGAGAGACATTTGGCACTGGCTGCATGCAAGGTGCTCATGCAGGGCATGGACCACCAAGTCAACTTATTTTTATGTAAACTGAAAATATCAAATAGATCAAATAATTAAGATAGGGAAAGGTCTTAAAGTTCATTTTCGTACGGTAAAATAATTTGTCCCCGCTGAAATAACATCGGGGCACGTGAAGCGTGCAATAAGACCTCTAATTCACAAATTTGGTTATAAATTTCTTATCCCGATATTTGCAGAGATAAACTTTGGTTAAGCTTTGATAGTGCACAATTTTTTTTGGTCAAAGGACCGGTTAATGTATGGTCAACGATTGATCGATCGCTAATAGTCCCAAGCAGGGACTAATAAGACGTATGAAATGTTACATTTGAAATATTAATGTAAACAAGTAACTAGAAAATCACTGTCAAGATAATGTGTTCCCACTTTACTGACATCGAACTAGGAAGGTTATTGTTCATAACAAAAAGTGTTTGCACAAAGTAAGTATATTTGAACTCTCCAAACGGATTAACACTATAAACTATCAATGAAATCCTAACATTATAAGGTTCATCTTTAAAATGTGGTCATTTTTCCTCAATTTCCCTAAATGCATAACCATCTATGGGCATTTGAAGAACATCATCTTCACTTCTCCTACATGCATGGTATTATATAAATTATGTTATGTTTTTGCACCATAATAATCCCTGCATACATGGAATTAGGGGAATATGACGAAGAACATTTTAAGGCATCATTTTTGTTAATTGATCCATTTGATATATACCACCATAACATTGCAGGAAATTTGTTTTTCATGCATGTTCTCCATAATATATAATATGATAATTAATATATTCCAATTTATTTTATAATGACATATTAATATTTGTATGTACAAGGTAAAATATTTTGGTGATGGTAACAAATTTCACCTAACCATCTAGAACATAAAAATTCACTACTTAGTATAAAGAATATTAATTGTAAATATTTCATTCTTATTTTACACACTAATTACCAGATGAAAAACAGAAAAATAAATTGTATTTATAACATGTGATGAAACATATTACATACCTTAGAATTTGTGTCATAGAAGTGTTTGAAAAATAATCCAAAACCTTTAAATTCACCAACAATAATGTAGCGGAGAGGAGATTTTCTCTTGAGTCTTCATAAATTGTTATCGCTACCATTTATAGCAATGGTTCATTACGAATATGATCATCATTTTCCTCATACTCATCATTGCATGATTGAAAAAATTAATTTGATCAATTCATTTGTTGCGTCATCTTGAAATACCTTATTATTGTCATCTTCTTTTGTTGGATCATTAACTTGATCTTCAATATTTTCTACATGTTCCTCAACTTGTAGAACATCATTTTCTTTACCACTTCAGATATTTAAACACTATCTAGGTGGTTGAATTCACTTTATAATTGTTGGCATTATGATACAAGTGTTCTCCTTGATGATAACTTACATATATGATGTATGATGGCAGTTCACAATGAAACAATTCAACAACAAAGGATTACAGATCAAACTCCAGAGATTGAAGAAAGAGAATCCTTTAAGAAGCATATGTTGGTTCACCTAGTTGAAGTCATGTATACAAGCAAGTACGCAAAATAAAAAGAGTGCATATGTATGCATGCACTTTCACAGAAGGAAAATTGCATATGGGATAGAAAATTAAGGATAATGAATACCGAGGGTTCTTACCATGTTATTAACCCATGGTAATGAGCACAGAAAAGAATATTGATACCATCAAAGAATACCAACATCATAATTATTGTTTTTATCTGAGGTATTGAAAAGGGATATAAGTATATAAGGAGGAGAAGATCAAAGGGAAAGGTGTGCAAGTAAGGAATATCTTATGAAGTGTTAGATCAAAAGAAAGCATGCATGTCCTGGGTTTCTAATTCTTTCCTTGATCTGGAATAAGTATGCACCTAACAGTTTGATGATGGATGAGATCTAATGATGGATTACAATCATAAGACCTTAAATGAATTATTGTTACATGGTCTCATAATGGATGGGATGTATCTAAATGATAACACATGTTTTATTATTTAAATGGTATGATCTTGGTATGTCTGAAATCTGGACTAGCTGTGAAGTTACAAGTTATTATTGCAGAACTATACGCTGGTTTGCCTTGGTGAAGGCATGTATACACACTCGTTGGACACATCGAAGTAGCGTATAGATTATGACATATGATGTTTGAAGTTGCAGTTGGTTCTGGTTGTCGATGAAGAGTTTTGGTTCAAATCTATGTTCTGGTGACAGTCATCTAATTGTTCACATTGATTGATCGTGATTTGTTTCAATGTTTATGAGCTTCAATGTTATTAATTGGTCTAGTATGAAAATTCGATGGAACATGGCCTTTGTATTGTGTTGTTGTGTAGTTGGAGTATCCAGTCTGAAAATTTATGAAACGCGGTCCTTAAAGGAAGAGTGAAGGTAATAGCCTTCTGTAGGTTGGCGCCTACGTATTGGTCAACATATATGCTAGTACAAGAGCCAGGGGGTTGGAGCTCCCATTTAGTAGCAGCTGGAGAATGAGTGAAGGTTGGAGCCTTCTCTAGGCTAGTGCCCAAGTACTAGTAAGCTTATCTCCTAGTACAAGAGCTACGGGTTGAAGCTCCTTTCCAATAGAAGATGGAGAATGAGAGAAAGTTCTAGACTTTTGCAGGTGGGTGCATGCGTATTGGCATGAGTCTGCATCAGTACAAGATTGTAAATAGGTTTTTCTTATATTAACAAAAGATAGAGATGATAGCAGTAGGTGGTTTATCTCCCACATTGGGTTTCCACCTTAAATATTGGTGTTCATATGTGTTTCTTATGTGTGATGGTTTATTCTATTATTACTGCACATGGCTACTGTTTTATGGTTAATAAAGTACTGATGCACTGATTAAAAATCAACATATGATGAATTAACTAAATCATAAGTTGATTGGATATATGTTGGTTTCCTTAAGTACAATTGTGTGCACACGCAAGTTCCTTTCTCTGAAGTAGTGTATACAAATTGGATTATGAAATCAAAAAGCTATTGATGTGTTAATATTGATTCTACCCCCCTTAGTATTATTCCCAACAATTGGTATCAGAGAAGGTCCTTTAGAAGAAGGTTTATTGCTTGAAGGAAGATATCTCAAGATGTGGAATCATGAAGGAATGGGATCTATCAGACCACTAATCTTCTGCGAAGATAACTTAGTATATTGGAAGACAAGAACTAGAGCCTATCTTTAGTCACTTGAAGCTAAGGTTTGGGTAATTATGGAAAGATGATACCAGTATCCAGGACTAGTCCCCACCGATCCAACAAAAAAGAAATCACATCAAATCAATGCCAAAGCCATAAATGATTTATTGGGAAGTCTATCAAAATCAAAATTTGTCAAAGTCATGTAATTCAACAGATTCAAACAAATGTGGGACAAAATCATTCATATCTATGAAGGAGACTCGCAAGTAAAAAATGCTAAAATAAAAACTCTTAGAATCAAGTATAAAACTCTCAAGATGCATAGCGCTGAAAGTATTGCTAATTATTTCTTACAAGTAGATGAGATTGTAAATCATGTGAGAAATATGGGTGAAGAAATAGAGTCTACTATATTTGAGAAAAAATTGAGATCTCTATCTTCTAGTTTTGAGTCAAAAGTATCTGCCATTAAAGAAAAGCAATATTTACAATTTGTTCCTATTGTTCAACTTCATGGAATTTTAACTGTCTTTGAAATGAGGAATGGAAGTCCATCATAAATTAGAGAAGTCACTTTCAAAGCTTCTGCAAAAAAAAAAGAAAAGGAATATCTCAAAGAATCAGGATATATATAAGAAGAAGATGAGGTAAGCTTTGTGAAGAAACTTTACTGGGGTTTCGTCAGATTCATAGGTAAGCTTCCCTTGAAATGTTTTGCTTGTGGAAGAGTTGGTCATTATGTTGTCAAATGTCCTCATGACAAAGGAAAGATTTTTGTGGAAGGTAATTTAACAAGTTACTATACATAGGAAGA
>APFE031114015.1:10066-31486 GCA_000404065.3 Pinus taeda
AGGTGAACTTTCATGAATGAAACCAGCACTCGGAAACTGAATGGGTTTTGAGTAGTCTGGAATATGAAAGGACAAGTCCTTGTCATATCCAAGACCAGTTCTGTGCTTGTTGTGGACAAGCTGTTCCCAAGGTCTGATGATGGGCTTGGGAAGTGTAGACTGAACTTCTGCGTCTGCATGTAAAACTGTTGCTTTATTTAAATGAACAGGAACATTATTGACTTGCTGTTTATGGGAGTCTGTTTCAATCTTCTGAACAGAAATAGGTTCAGAAAGATGACTCCATTGTTGTAGTTCTTCTTGCTGCAGCTTTGTCTCAAGCTGCAAAAACTCAATATTTTCCTGTACATTATGCAGGCATGTCTGAATGTCATAGAGAGTGTCTTTCCTTATTTTCACTGTGTTGTGAGCCGTTGATACGATTAGTGTTCTCAATAACTCCAA
Organism: Pinus taeda; assembly: GCA_000404065.3. NCBI lineage: Eukaryota > Viridiplantae > Streptophyta > Pinopsida > Pinales > Pinaceae > Pinus > Pinus taeda. The sequence goes on from APFE031114015.1 coordinate 10,511, forward strand.
TAATCGATGAATTTTTGTCATTATTTGAACAACTCAAGTCAACAAATGATCACAAATGTACTTGTAAAGGCAAATTGCAATATTCTTCAAAATTAAAAGTGCCCGATGATAAGAGGGAAATCTTGAAAATTGATTCTCCTTTATGTTCTGTTGTCAAATAAATTTCTCTATTGTATGCCAACAAACAATAAGTACCATGTTCATAAATTTACCTCGATGCCAAGTAACTAATCATAGATCAGAAAATCTTTTTTTTTGCTATGCTTGTAGATGACTTTTGTTATCTACACACTTTTATGTTGTAGATGGAGTCTTTGTTGATCTAAACGTTTGTGACTTACGTACCCTTCAATGGTCAAACCCTGACTCCGTGTTTTCTTTGCCAACTATTCTTTGATAAACTTCAAGTACGCTAACCAGATATATAGGACAACTGTTGTTCAGTGTTGAGGGAGAGATTTGTATTGATTTCACAAGGGCTAGTTCCTCTGAGCAAACGATTTAAAGTTTGATCTCCAGAGACCTCCCAAATCACATATGTGTAACTCTAATTATGAGATCGCAAAGACTACCTGCACTGAATATTTTAAGGGCTGTCTATCTAGAAGTCATAATGAACAGACCTTGATCCGAAGAAACCCTCAATCAATCTGTAGACTTAGAACAGAGATCACCTCAAACATGTCATTGTTCTGTTAATTCAAGGGAGGACAAATATATATAGGTCTGATGTTCCAAGTTTGCCTGAATGTCAACAAGTAGACTGCTCCAACCGATGTGTCAAATAAAACATGAAAATGATTCTCCTTTGCAAGATACTCAGAACTTTAAAGGACCGCAGTTACATGAATATCCACAGAAATATATCTTGTTTAAGAAACCCTCGCTCTGTCACTAGATCAGCTCACGTCCATGTTCAACGCCTAAGAAAAGGAGAAACGAAGTTCAAGGGAGACCAGATCAGGGAATTATTTTGCTCTTGGCTCAGCTGATTCGCGGACAAGCACAGGAATATATGTGGCAAATCAAACTTCAGATAAGATTACTCAACTCACAGATAATGTTTATCTCTGCTGCTCAGGCTCAGCTGTAGATTCCCAGATGGCCTCTGATTTTGTGTGCTATTTCCTTCATCAACACATAATACAACTTGGGCAACCCATGTTGCAGAACGCTGATGCCCTATCTCTTTTTTTGTTTGGTCTGATTGATTGATCGACTCTGTCCAAAAATCTAAGGCTGTTGCGCTGTCGAACTGAAGCTCGGCTCTCCAAATAGCAAATGCATTCCAAGTAGCCGGGCACGAGATGTTTTCACAACTCAAGCATGCACCAGATGGTGCAATGGCCTCCAAACTAATCCGCAGGTCTCCTTGTCGGGATTCAAGATGCCATCAGACTATATCACAAGCCTACTGCTTCAATCCTCACAAAGTTTCCTTTAGATCTGCATCAAGGTGAACCATAGTGTTAAACAAATGTTGCTTTCTAGACAAGTCTGGATGATTAGATGCCTTCTGTCTGCTGCCAATAATATGTTGATGTCTCTGCCTGTAGATATCTTCTTACAGTGCCTATTGCAATAGTCTGAGCATACCCTTCAGATTTGAGCCACAGTAAGTATTTCAACAAATCTCAGAGATGGAGGGCTAATAGTATTTCAATTCTTCACTTCAGATGCCAGCAAACTTGATTAGGACATCAAACAAATTGACTTCAACACATTTGGTCTTAAATACTTCAGCCACTGTAATGAATCAAAGAGGCCGCAGATGAAGTCTAGGTGAGGCTTCAAGTATTAGCACCGAAATGTCACAGTAAATGCCAATTTTTATACAGAGAATACTACACAGGTCTGCAATCAAAATGAGTCTCTATGTGATACAAGGTAGCTCGAACTGTATTGTCAATAGATGTGTTCTAGAATAAAAGGCCGCAGGTAAATGTATGGAGAACACTTCCTCTAGAGTGCCAGAACGTTCTTCATAGCATTTGCACTGGGTTCAGTAAGACGATATGTTGGAGCCCGGTGGATTCAATCCCGTGAGCAATATCTAAAACAATGTCTCGTACAATCTTAGAGGGCGATTTAATTCCAAAAACCAGAACGGGATTGGCTGTAAAATCAAGAAAATACAGAAAAGAGATCATCCCCAGCGAGCAAACAAACATTCGAACTCTACGCAGCAGTAACTCCACGGCATCCAAATAATGTGAGATGACGGAATCAATTTAAGTAGCCGAGGCAATCTCAATTTCAGGCGTTTCAATGGGCAGCGGACCAAATGGTTTCAACAGGCAACGTTCCAGGTGATTTAAACAGGCAGAGGACCGAAAGATTTAAACAGGCAGCGAACAGCATTTAAATTCCAAACAGCGTTTTCATATACAAGCATTCAATCCTTCATAACAGCGCAGGAATCATTCCATACGTTACCGATTCTAGGCGTTTTAATGCATTGAGATTTCAGGCGTTTGTAGGCAGCGGCAGTCTTCAGGCAGCGGCAATCTTCAGCTATTTCAGGGATGTCAGAGACTGAGCAGCTCTCAGGCAGGAGTTACAACTATTTCTGGGACCTGTGCATTTCCTTCAGAAATTAGGTATGTAGCTTCAGGCAGGCAAGCAGGCGTTCTTCAGGTAATGAAGACTGGGCCAGCACTATTCAAGGCAACTGAGATCAGTTGCTCAGGGAAAACAGGCCACTCATCATGGCTCTGATACCATGTCAAACACACATGGTGAAATACAACAGATAGAAAGATAAAGCATGCGATACCATTTTATTAACAATTTGATATACATTTATAGTACATTTGGTGACCGTTGGGATTCAGATCCCAAGGTCTCTTGGACTGCTTTGTCCATTCGCTTCCACGCTAACCCTTTAGGATTAGGTGTCCAACAATTTCTAACTTCAATTACAAAAACATTATTTATTTATTTATTATTAAATAAATAAATATTTATTAATTATCCCTAGAAACATTTTATTTTAAATAAAATTGAATAAATTTTTATAAAACATGTTACTTGTACATGGGAATAAACCCTAAGTTAATTGTGGCAAAACTTTACACAATTTCAATTAAAAGAGAACAAAGGTGAATTCGATCTCCATAAATGGGTTTGGTCGATAGTGAAAATCTATCTCCACCATGGTGGTTGTGGACCTCAAATTGCAAATCAATAGAAATCGAACTACACATTGTTGATATTATTTCAAAAATTCATAATCGCTATTATTGAAATTCAGGAGCTCAATTCCAGGAACGTGCGAGCCATGGGATGGTTGGCATTGGAGAGCTGATCCGGTTTCAGAGTCTCCACGATCTCTCCCTCCACCAACAGAAACACGACATCGGAGATTCTTTGAATTTGTTTGACGCTATGCGACACAATGATAATGGTCATTCCCTTGCTCCTCCTCAGCTTCCCGATCGACTTCTCGATGTGCTCAGTGGAGATTGGATCCTGGGCGCTCGTCGCTTCGTTCAACAGCAGTACCTAATTTGCCCACAAACACAACCAAATTTAGAGAAAATAAGGAAGTGACAAAAATCTTCTACTCCGACAAAAATTAGTGTCGATTCCCACAAGCATAACTAAATTTAGAGAAAGCAAGAGTGACCTCAGGCTCGTTGGCGAGAGTCCTGGCCAAGGCCACCCGCTGGGCCTGCCCCACAGAAAGACCGCTGACGGATCTGGAAGCTAGGGACGAATCCAAGTCCGCCAAGTCCAGATACTTAACCACCTCATGTCACAACAATAATAATTCCTGAAAGAAATATATGATGCCAAAAACATAGAAACGTTAAATGCATACCTTTGAATTCCATTGTTCAACGCAACTCAAGCATTCAAAGTCCGATAAAATAGAAGAAAGAATTAATTCGGTCGTGTGTGAGCCCAGAACCTAACTTCACTGATACATTTAGATGGGTTTATGTTTGGGAAGCCACATAGCTTTACCCAGCTATTAAATAAATAAATAGTAAATTCTATCCCTAGTTGTACCTGCACTGCACAATTACCAGTTGTTTCTAATCCCTAGTTCCGCTTACCCCGTTACCAGTAGTGTGTGATTACCCCGCTAACAGTAGTGTGTGACTCCAGCTCTACCTGCACAGCAAAGGCACCTTCCAGCTCTACCTGCACAGCAAAGGCCCCGTCTCCTCCTCGATGGCCGAGTTTAGTTTAAGTGGACGCAACAAATTGGACTACTTAACATTCTTATCCCGGTTGCTTAAAAATGATAAATTCAATTCAACTGGTTTGTTATTTTAATTTTATTAATAAAAATATAAACCATTGTTTTTAATAAAAAAATCATATTATATATATCACATCAAAAAATTAAATAATAATAATTATATGCATAACCATAATATATTAAAAACATTATAATTAATACCCATCTAAAAATTAATTAATAAACATATAATAAAAAATAAAATGATATATATAAAAATATAAATAATAAAATAAGTATAAATTAAGATTCAGATATAAATTAAAATAATATTCATATTATAATGATTATATTTCATATTTTTTATAAATTAAAAATTAATAATTACAATATGTCTAATTAATTAAGAGAAAAAGACCTTTTTCAAAACATTTATTTTATTTGTTTTTCTCTAAAATTTGGTAAATATTTTTTAGATAAACTTGAACTCTTTATCGTGACTACTAAAAATATTCTGTGAATATTTCATAACATTAAATCAAGGTTTATATATATAGTTTAATGACTAAACTATGTATTTTTTTTGTGAATTAAACATGTTCATAGAGAATTTGGCTTGGTCAATTCCATGGAAATAACAACCTAAGCCAATATCAAGAGACAAGCTAACGTGAATTTACATGAAAAATCACTAACCTATGATTCATAATGTCAATACTTTTACTAGTTCCTTGGTAAAAGAACCCCAATATAATTGTGGATTTTATGGAGGGTCTTTTTATCTTTGGTACATCAATCCATTCTAAGGAATTACTAGGGATAAATGTAGAGGGGACAATAATTGCTTTTCCTTGGTCTAATTCAAAATCTCGACGTTCTACTACTTTAATTTGAGTGTTTATTCCCACTCATTTGCAAATCCAAAACCATAGTTGTATCTTGTGTGTCTCCATTTGATGGATGGATCTCGACTTCAACATGATGAGGTGTTGTTGCATGTGGTCTAGCGAAGGCCTGAGAACTCGTTTTAGCTATACTTTTTTTTCATTGTTGCATATTTTCTAGCTTATGTGCTAAAGAAGTCTTAGCTCCTTTTGGAGATTTTGAACCTTGCCATCCTCATGACTTATTCATGGAATCTGAAGGGGTAAAGATCCCTTGGGTAAAGGAACACACATTCTAGAGATGATTGGGTTGTTGACAGATCCTATAGTAGAATATTTTATTTTTGTAGTCCACTCGATGTGAATAGATAATGTCATTCCACTCAAGGAGAATTTTGTTTGGCAACCCTTTGTTGAGATTGGTTTCATCATAGACTTTACTAAAGGTCACAATACCCTGTTCAATCATTTCTATGTCTAATTTAATGAAACTATCTAGTGTTTTTCCCATATTGGCTAATATCTCCAGATGGAGTAGATGAAGGGGCAAATATGGGAAACTTACCCAAATTGGAGATATCATACTTGGCATACAAAGAGGGTTAAAACTAGAAAACCAAGTTGTGAAAAAGAAACCCAGAACAACCCCAAAACCAAAGTACTTCATCAAAAGCATTTCAATAATCCTTCATATCTTTAAAATACACCACAAAAGAACTTCCTTCATATCTTTAAAATACACCACAAAAAACCTTCCTTTAGATTTTTAAAATACACCCTATTTTTTTTTAGTAGGAAAAATAAACTATATTTGGGGACAAGGCCTAATGCACCCATTCTTAGAGTGTAAATGTTGTAGGCCATAACCCATTAAATCAAAAGATAATGACATGCATCGAATAATCTATGTAAGCACCTTCAGTTTGAAGATGATACACTTTAATAGTGGGGATATTTTCTACGTGATGCACAATGAAGGTTGTCCCTAAGATCTCATTGGGAATCGTCTGTGTGAGCCGTGGCTTGAGGGTATCCATGATAGATTTGGGTTGGAAAGAATAGGATGCACTTGAGCCTTTGGCTCAACATCTTAGTCTTGACATCAATGAATAGAGGCATCAATGGTTAAGCCATACTTGTTGAGTGATTTTAGATCTTGAAGTTTCCTACCTCCATGTAGTAGTTGAATGATGCCATATGGGATTCCCATCCAATCTTGTATCTTGGCTATGAGTGAGGCAACGAGATCTGTGGCTTTGAATTGCATGCAGAAGGACCCCCCTGATAGTGGTCCCACAAAGACAATGAAAATATTCAAATATTGGGTAATAACCTCCTCATGGTTATAGTAGGAACCCTTCACTAATAAAGATTTCCTTTGTTTTATCGGATTCTGTTTCACCGGATCTTAAGGAAAATCTGATTTTTGGTCAATTATTTCCACAAAACCATTGCCATTATCCCAATACAACTTCCTTCTCAAGATTCCATGGGAGGAATAATTTCCACCCAGCATTTGGATCCACATCTTAGTCTTGACATTAAATGAATTGAGACATCCTTGTTTATGCCATACTCTCTGAGTGATTTTAGATCTTGACGCTGCCTACCTCCACGTAAGAGTTGAATGATTCCATATGGGATTCCCATCAAATCTTGTATCCTTTCTATGAGTGAGACAACAATAATTTTGGCTTTACTTCCATGTAAAAGGATCCCCCTAAGAGTGGTCTCACAAAGACAGTGAAAATATTTGAATCTAATGTAATAACGTCATCATGGTTGAAGGAGGAACCTTTCCCTAAAAAATATTTCCTTTGTTTTACAAGATCTTGAGGCAATTTTGATTTCTAGTCAACTATTTCCATAGAGCCATTGTCATTATCCCAGTAGAACTCCCTTCTCAAGATTCCTACCTTTCTGCTTAAGAGAGAGCTTTCTTGAGTGGTGACCTCCCTCGTAGTTACATATATGTCTTTTCATGTTGTGAGACAATTTGAAACCCCAATGACCACTATCATTTCTCCCTTGACCTCCATGAGATGACCAAACTTATGAAAGGCATTTTCTGAAGTCCTATAGGAGGTGATCCATGGAAGGCCTCCAATGAAACAACGATAATCCAGAGCGTTTGACATGGCTTGATATTATTGAGGAACCCTAATCACATATGCACAGAGCTATTTCAATAAATTTTGATCAACTAAACTATGTATTTTGACTATTTGGATATTTATTCTTTAAATTTATAATTTTAACAATTTCTTTTTGAATTTAAGTGAAAAGAACAAATCTAAAATGTAAAATAATCAATTTACATAACTCAAACTTACAATTCCAACAATTCTATAATAAATTAAATTTGAATTATATACATTGTATATTATATACAAAATTTGTTTAAAGCGATGAATTTATTTATATATTTGTATTTTATATAATAAAATATTACAATCACACCCAAAATTAAATTATATCACTAGATTCCTCAAAAATAACAAACACTTTGAATGTAATATAAATATTGAAACAATGATATATTTACATTGAAGGTTTCTCTATGAAATGTTAGGATGGACACACTATTGACACCAACAAATTGTAGAGCATCATTTTTAGTCCATCTCCCTCCAATTAAAAATTCACACGTCAAGGAATTCACAAAGAAGTGCACTCTATGAAAATGGTGTTGGAAAGGTCCTACATGAGTTGTTGGTGCACAAAGGAATTCGTACTCGCATGGCGCAAAACTACTAGTCTTTAGAAGGGCCAACAAAGGAATGTACAAATTCTCACTATTTAGTTGCGCCAACACTTTGTCATAGCTCTTACACCATTTTTGGAACAATCTGTTAATTTTGATAATGGATCAATGCAACAAATTGGAATTCAGGAGGCCAAATGATGACATCACTATCACTTTGGCAATTTGTTGATGCCTAAAGTTTAGAGAAATAAGATAACATCATGTTATTAATAAATTTGTGTCTTGCAAGAAACTAATGCTAGATGAAAAATGATAGTTATAATTTATAGATAAAGAACCATTGGTTTTTCGTGCGATGCATGCAATATGCTCAAGAGATAAACAGGTTCAGAATGTCACAAAGCACTTAAATATAGAGAAAACCCATATAAAGTTTCTAACTTGCAAGGAGGAACCTAAAAGATCCTTGTATAATTGCCTAGTACTTCAAATATTTGCCATGGACCATTGCAAAAAGATGCCAAAGCATGCCAACATAAAAAATTGCAATAGAACCCTGAAAATACCTGATTCAAACAATGTCAAACACAAACTTTATTCAAACCCTTAAGAAACACCTGAAGAAACACAATTTTGTATTAACTTTCATGACCAGAAAATAATATCCATTCAAACAATGCGAGACACAAACTTTTCAAACCCTTAAAGAAACACCTGAAGAAACACAATTTTGTATTAACTTTTATGATGAGAAAATAGTATTTTGAGCCAATAGAAATTTCCAATAGAAAACAATTAGAAATATTAAAAAAAGATGCGTTAAAGTTTAGAAATCACTTATTTCTAGAAGGATGCATTAAATTTCAGAATACCTTAGGTAATCTTTTGAACTTACTGGTCAAAGGTAGAAATAATCTCCCTGTAACTATTTAGTACGTTAAATATCGGTCATGAAAGGTTGCATAGAGATACCAAGCAATGTCAATGCCACAAATTTCATTCAAACCCTGAAAAATGGATAGTTTGTTTGGGTCGAGAACAATTATATCAGAAGTGCAATTACTATATTCAATATCATTTTCTTGTCACCTTCATTGAAGCATGTCTCTAGATTCATGTGGAAGTCCGCATTATTTTTGGGAAACAAGCCCTCCATGGAACAACACAATAAGCTTTATACTTTTCGCAGGTTCAAAAGAAGCCAATGATATCATTTTGCATGGATGTCTTAGTAAGAGGGAACAATCTCAACTTCACATGCTTTGGGAAGATTTGGCAAGAAGGACAGTCTCAAGTATAGCCCATTATTAGACTGAACCTAGGATAATTATGATAAATTCCTAGAGCCCAACAAACAAATGTTAAAATGGCAGGACTTAATTAGAGCATGGAGATGTGGCAAGAATGACATTCTCAAATATAGCCCATTCTCACACTAAACCTAGGATAATTATGATAAATTCTTACAACCCAACAAACAAATGTTAAAATGGTAGGACTTAATTAGAGCATGGAGATGTGCTAGGGTTTATAACATTTGTAGAAGGGTTACGATGGGATAAATTCAAATCATACCTCAATTCCCTCATGGCTACTGTTTAGAAAGTGCCAGAATAGCCCACTAATGTCAATCCTTACCTCAGGGGATGCCTGAAATTTCAAACTCATCTGGTCTATAATTGAAATTCAATTTTCCTGTAAATTCATCAGATAGCTTATGTGTTAGGTCAAAATTTGATGACTATCACTACTACATCAAGGGCACTTTGAAACGTTTTTTTAAGATAAAAGAAAACTTTTGTTTTAAAAAGTTGCTTTTTATTTTGGTTATTTTATTTTAAAATTTAATATCAATTGAATTGTCTCAAACATAAAAATTTAAGACAAAAACAATTTGAGACAAAATTATTTTAAGACAAAACTTGATATTTAAGACAAAATTAGTTTAAGACAAAACTTTAAATTTAAGACAAAAACAATTTGAGACAAAGATATTTTAAGACAAAACTTTATATTTAAGACAAACATTGTTTAAGAAAAAACTTTATATTTAAGACAAAAACATTTTGAGACAAAAATATCTTAAGACAACTTTATATTCAAGGAAAAAATAGTTTGAGACAAAAACATTTTAAGGCACAACTTTATATTGAAGGCAAAAATAGTTTAAGACAAAACATTATATTTGAGACAAAAATATTTTAAGACAAAACATTATATTTAAGAAAATGACCACTTAAGACGAAACCCATTTAAGACAATAACAATTAAGACAAAAACATATCAATTTAAGAAAATATTATCTAACAACTACAAAATTGACTCTCACAGTGCGCCCTAAGTCCACCAGCTTACAGGCTACTATTGTCGCGTGCCTATACCGAGGCTTCTATTTCGCTTACCATTCATGTTATCTTATATAAAGACAATGAATAAGAAGTTGCCACTCAAGGATAAAATTTAAAATATCAAGAAGTAGAAGAATTACTTTATCCAATAGTATCTGAGCACGTTCACACAAGTTCGTGATGAGATTGTAGGAGTTTGTGTTATTGTTTCAAAGGATGACTTGGTAATCCTTCCCCTTTTGGGCCTTCCTAAGAGCTGGCATAGCTACCAAGCTTTAGTGAACGAGAGGGAGAAACCGTCAAATTGGGAACACTTATGGTCCGATTCGATACAAGAGGACCTTATCCAAGGGAAAGGATGAAGAAAAATTTACATTGGTTGGAAATGGAAAGAAGAGAAAAGGGAAGACATCTCAAACCAAAGTAGAATCCAGCCTAGGGGGAAGAAGAAAGATTTGTCAAAAATTAAATAATTCCATTGTCATGAATATGGGCACTATGGAACAAAGTGTCCACACAAAAAGGCAAGGAATAAGACCTTAGAAGGAGTAGCAGGTGAAGCCTTGGCTTCACAGTTTGAGATTGACTTTTCCCTTATTGCATGGATATCCAACACAGTGATAGGGAGCGTGTGGTACTTGGACTCAGGTGCATCGTTCCACATGACAAGGTGTAGAGAATTTTTGATTGACTTGGAGGAGAAAGATCTCTAGATGAACATCAAGCTAAGGGATGAGAAAAGGTACAACCCAACTGGTATTGGTACAATCAGCTTTCAAAGGGAGTCAGGCTCCCATATTAGGCTCAATGATGCCATGCTTGTTCTAGGCCTAAAAAACCATCTCATAAATGTTTCCATTTTGGAAGACCGTGGCTATGATGTGATCTTCAGGAAAGGAAAAGAATTCATGAGACACATAGTCATGGGACAAGTGAAGCAGATCGGGGTTTATGTGAAGAACCTGTATAAGGTAGATGAGGAAGGTTGTGTTGCATTAAGCACTAAGGCGAAGAAAGTGGGGGCTCGTGATGTCGATGAACTTTGTCATAGAAGACTTGGCATTTCCATCACGGCACCTTGAAGACTATACAGCAAATAAAGGCTTGCATCCCTAAAGGAGCACTTGAGTAGCAAGATGTATGCAAATGATGTACATTGGGGAAGTACACAAAATCCACATTCCATGATGGGGACAACAAAGCAAATGCAGTCCTATAAAGGATCCACTCTGATGTTTGTGGACCTTTCTCGACAACCTCCACTGTTGGACACAAATATTTTATCATTTTTATTGATGAATTCTCATGGAAGTGTTGGATCTTCTTCATACAAAAGAAAGATGAGACATTCTCCAAGTTCATAGAATTCAAGGCCCCAGTTGAGAAATAAAATAGTAAGAAGGTGAAGGCTCCCAGGATAAATAATGGAGGTAAGTACATGTTGAATGAATTTAAAAATTTATGTGTGAAAGAAGGCATTCTACGAGAGTTGACACCACCCCACAACCCACAACAGAATGGTGTGGTTTAGAGAAAGAATTGTAGCATTGTGGGAGCAGTGAGGGTGATGTTGCATGACCAAGGTCTACCTCTGCATTTGTGGGCGAAGGCATGCAATACAATAGTCTGTTTGCAGAACTAGAGTCCTCATCGTATTCTTGGCATGATTACATTACAGGAGGATTTCTCGAGGAGAAAGTTTGACATGTCACACTTAAGGATTTTTGGAGCCTCTGTTTACTGCCATGTCTCTAAAGAATCAAGGAATAATCTTGAATCGACCACAAAATTGGGAATATTTGTGAGTTACACAGAAACTCCCCACAAATACCATGTATACTTTCCATCCATCAAAATGATAGTTATGCGAAGGGATGTAAAGTTTGATGAGGATAAAGTGATGTGGTCCTCTATTGAGAGTGAGCTTTACATCCCACCAGAAGAAGATATTTTAGCTCCAAAGGAGGAGCCTTAGGAAGTTGTGGAGTAACCACAAATTGAGGAGCAAAGAGTGGAGACATTCTCTCAAGCAAAACCATCTGGAGAAGGTGGAAAAAGAACTAGGGAAGATGATAGGCTTGTGTAGGATACGAGGGAGAATGTGGGAGCTCCTTCAAAGTTGAAGAAGAAAAGGATTTCACCTGAGAGGTACACTGGCAACTTGGCTCTTATGAGTGAGCTTATAGAGACTGAGCCATCCTATTTCAAGGAAGCAATAGAACAACCCATATGGGTTGATGCAATGGTGGAGGAATACGAATCCATTGTAAAGAAAAGTGTTCGGGGAGTGGTCCCAAGACTAGAATATAAACCAATATTGGGTTCGAGATGGATCTTCAAGGTGAAGCAGGAAATAGACATAAGCATAGAGAAGTATAAGGCAAGATTTATGGCCAACGGGTACTCTCAAGTTGAGGGAATTGACTGTGAAAATACCTTCGCTCGTGTGGTAAGGTACTCATCCATTATATCAATTCTTGCTCTGACTATGCACATGGGGTGAAATATCCACCAAATGGATGTAAAAACAACATGTCTCAATGGGGTTATTGAGAGGAGGTGTACATCAAGCAACCAGAAGGTTTTGAGACATTTTATCAAGAGTCTAATGTGTGCAGACTCAAGTGAGTGTTGTATGGTCTCAAACAAGCACCTCGTTCTTGGTACATCAGGATCGATAGTTATCTTACCAGTTTGGGCTTCACCTAAAGTGAAGTGGATGCAAACCTCAATCACATCTTGGTAGAAGGTAAATTTATTATTATTTTCTTATATAATAAAGAGGATCTGAGGTTGTCATTGATGTCAACCCAAGCAACACTAGTGGCTACCTTGATCTTGCAAGGGAATTTTGACTTGAAAACTTACTCTATTTTGAGTCAATGATCTTCTTGATAGATTCTACTTGTAGAGATGTTTCCATTGATATATGGCACACCAAGTAATTCTTCACGGTTTGAGAGATATTCATGTTTGAAGTTAGTAACCCCAGTTAGTGGGCTAAAACCCTATGGGGTTGTGGCATGGCACTCATAATTAGTTTTGGTAATTGAGTAGTCATTAGTTAATAATTTTTTTAAGATCCTAAAATCCCTCCAACATTCTCTATATAAGCCCCTTTCAACTCTATAAAAAGAAATCTTATATATCCTCGAAATGCAGTGATCGTGGCATTTTTGCTATAACTTCATTTCTGTGAAGTCTTAGATTCTGAATTAAAACCCATTTGATTCACAATCCTCATGAATGTCATGACCGAAGTTTAGATCTTGGTTCTCTATATTTTCGGATATATGATCTCTGGAAGTTATTGCTTTTGCAGGCTCCCGAATTTCATTTCAAAGAAGTGACCTTGGGAAAATTGTCATAACTCTCTCTCTGAGAAGAAGATTGGAATTCTGTAAAAATTGGTGGATAGTGCATGGACTGTAGTTTTCTTTATATCAATTTCAGAGGCGAAGGAGGAAACAATGATGCGTGGCACACTGTACAAGTTCGCTCTACTGAACTAGTCCATAATTAGGTCATTGTGAAAGATTGTGCATAACTTTTCCTTGAAGAGTCCAAATCGAGTCAGACATATGGCATTGGAAAGAAGACTTGGAGGGATACTATAGGATCAAATATCACATCTTGGGGATCTGAAATCGCAGAGATACATCAGATTAAATATCATGCTCCTAGAAGGTGAGAAAAACTAGATCAAGTGTTGTCAATGGGTGCAAAGGACTAGACTTTCTAGGGCAGCAAGGAACAAGTTGCGGCAAAATGATGTAGCAGAGGTAAGCTACAGGTAAGTATCTTCTTTATGTGCATGTTCATTTCTTAATTGCAATCATTTCTTTGAATTCTAATTTGTTGTTTTTGTTTAGCACCGACATATGCTCTGCAAGATGAGGTAAATTTTGCTATTATCAGGTCATGGGTATTTCCTTGAAGACTTTTTACAGGTATTATATATTCATCAAGAGAAGACTCAATGCATAATCTAATGCTCTGAAGAGTGAGAAATGGTAGCATGATAAGAGCAACAATCAAGGTGCAGAACAACAATAAGAAGTTCACCATATGAAGTCTTCAAGTGGGAAGCACTGCATACAATCATTGTAAAAGTATCATTGTACAGAGTTATTGTAAAAGCATCATTGTAAGAGTTGTACAAGTGTCTATTTGCCAAGAGTTGAAGAGGAAGTGTTGGGAGGTCTATGATCTTCATTAGGTGGTGGTGTCATAGTTGGGGGTATGGTCTAGTGTGTCTTCTTCTTCTACATCATTTTATATCATTGTAAAGTGGACCATTTTCCATGGTACGGGAGTCCATTCTTATTTTACTCTTCTATAGGGTGGTACGGTGGTGCTAGGCTGGTGCATGAAGTCACCAAAAAGTTCAAGCCTATGAAAAATTTAAAGTGGTAGGGTGGTGGTAGGGTGAGTTGTAGCTCAATGGGTGCTGGGGCATCTATTCAATTGACTATTGAATAATCTCGGGCGTTGAAGCATCCATCCAGTGGGAGTTGGAGAAGAATGCTTTTCTAGAATTCTAGGAGATTGTTGCTTTCATTTCAGTTGGGGCTGAAGATTAAAGAATCTATTATAAAAACGTTCAGTGGTTTTTTACTCGAAGGGGGTCTTCCACCTAAAATCTTTGTGCCTCTTGGGTTCTTTTATTTACTATTATTACTACATAAACGTTAATAATAATTGAATATTAACTAATACTCTGAAAATATTTAAAGTGCTAATTTCTAAGGAATATTGATTCACCCACCCCCCCCCCCCCCCCATTCTCAATATTTTCCAACAATTGGTATCAGGGCTTGGTTTCTTCAGTGACAACTTAACCGTTGGAAGTTAGTTTTCAGAGTATAGAGATGGGAAAGTCAAAGAAATGGGTTACAAGGATTTCAAAGGAAGGTACAGGTAGAACAAAATATCAAGAAAGTGAGTATTGTGTACCAACCCCTGATTTTGATGCAAATAATTACTAGATATGGGAATCTAGGATGGAAGTATCTTTGTAGGAACATGGAGTATGGGAATCAATTTTTTCTGGAGACACAACTACCGACGAAGCTAAAAGGTATAATTCAAAGGCCATGAATGTAATTTTGAATGTTTTGCCAAATTTTGTGAAAGCAAAAGTTGGTCAATGCTCAACAGCTAAAGCTCTTTGGGAAAAGCTTCATAATCTCTATCCAAACAATGACATTGATATTCTAATCCAAGCCATAGAAATATTGGAATAAAAATGAATGGCTTCAAAAATTTTAAATTTTGACTTTACATGAAGGCATGCAAAACCTACAATGTTGGGGAATGTTGTACCCTCGAAATGAACTCTTTTTGTAACTATTATGCCATCATTGTATTCATCATACTACTTAGAAAACTACCATGTTAGCCACCTTACACTCTACTTCTATCCTTTTTAATGAAAATGCATCCTAGGAGCCACAAGATCATATGTCAAGTAATATCTAAGGTGATTTGTATATTTTTCGTATATTTTCAAGAGTTTTTTAGTAAAATAAATTTAAATGTGATAGATATAAATTTAGTAATTCTGTAGCTACATATAATTATATAGTCATTTCTTAATTCCATAGTTGAGTCACAGATATACATGGGTACAAGCATGAAAAAGTGAGATCAAAAAATGGATATTGTTAGAAATGAAAATCTAAAGATTCTCCACCTATCAACTTTATTCCACACATGGAAGAGAATTCAAAGGAGTCATCAAAGGAAACAATGTGGTGGTAGAGTACGTGGACTGATAGTAGAGAAATTCAATTGATAGTGTGAGACGCAGATCAAGTTCAAGGGTGATCAGCTCAAATTAAATAATGAGATTAGATATGAGAAATTCATCCATCTAACCATGAATTTCTCATACGTGGATCCATTCTTATCTTCATAAAATCTATAGACTAATATCGTATTGACTCCATTCCAAAATCTCGCATAATTGATCATAACAATCTCTATTTGAATTGTATAAATGACAATTGTATGGACAAGGAGGGTTAGTTTAGTTTCAAAACATTATTATTTATTATTATTAATATAAGCTTTATTGTTCAAGAGTTAATATGCATGCAGAGTACATTTTATGAGTTGTTCTATATTATATAGTTTTCAACATCTAAAGCGTATAAGCGTTTTCCAATAGTTATTTACCAAGCTATGAGGGGCCCTTGTGTAAGGAATGTGTTTACTATTCTTTGTTATGAATTTCCCTCAATTTCAATTGAGTGAATGTGTGTTAGTTTAATTCCTTAAATGCCTATTACTTACAACCTCCATGTGAATGTAAAGTCAATTCTATTTGCATGAATTGTTAAACCAATTAAATAAATGTTTGATTCGATTGTAGAATAGAATCAAACATTTATTTAATTACTTATTATAATGAGTATATAATTGTCTTATGATAAGAAACCTTCATAGGCGGATGGTTTAAAAGAATTTAGATCCAGTACTATGCTGACTTCTTTAAATTGCATTCAATTTTCATACTTAACTTTGTTTCTTTATTTAATAATAGACAGTTTGCAAAGTGATTTTCAATAGGTAAGTTAGAAACTAGGTCTTGCATATATTTTGCATTGCACTCCATAAATTTACAAACTCATATTGATGAATTAAATGTAGCATAATTCTCAAACAATAGAATTGATCGAAAATATATAATATTGAAAACATGATCAATAATAATCAACCATATCCAATTTGGTCAAACTTAGTCAACCATATTCAACCATGCTTGAAACAAATAAAAAATGGTTCATCTTTGTCACCATAGCCAACCATGGACACCATGATCATCCATGGGACATCCATGATCAACCACTTTGCTAAGTATAGTCAACATGCTCAACCATATTCATCTATTGGTAAATGTTACTAACCATGGTCAACCATGTTCACTCGTAGCCAAAACATACTCAACCATAGTTAAGTAGGCTCTCATAATTGCATTCATGGTAAAAAAATCTCACCATTATCAAACATGGGCAAAAATTTCAACCATGCTCAAACCAGTTCAATAATGGTCTATCATTGTTGATATGGTCATTAATGGTCAACCATATTTAAACATAATCAATCTGTTGGCATTATGGCATAGGTTTGGAGCTGTGGCACAGGTGTTGTCCTTGATGGCAACCTTCTTTGGTATTAGATCTCAGTTCAGGCACTCAGAAAGTAGAAAAGGACATATATGCAGGTTCATCTAAATGAAGGCGCGTATACACGCGGGTTATACATTACAAAAGCGCGTATATGTTGGGGATCATTCTTTTGTTCCATGGCAGTTAGATCTCGAAACTTGAACCTATGTTTTGGACCATGGCGTCTCGTCAGATGTGTTGATCCCTAGTTTTAGGTTCATGGTATTGAAATGTTATGGTTTTGGACCATGGTATTGGGGAAGGCCTAAGGCTATAAAAGAGGAAGGAGATCTTGTGACAAATTGCCATCGGAATTATTATTGAAGATCTGATAAAGTGCTAGAGCTGGTATATTGGGTGGTGATGCAGATCTGGATCTGAAGGAAGGAGGAACCTTAGCACAAAAGGAAGGATAAGTTCTATTTATGGGTCATAATCTTTAAGCCTGAATGATAGTATCTTTGTATGATTTTGATCTACTAGATGTGGTGCTTGTTTGATCTATAAGTCTGAAAATCTGGGTTAATTAGTGATTGAATATCTGGAAGAGTGTGTTGTCCTTTATAGATCTGTGGTTCAGTGAAGCAAAGGTGTGTATACACGCAGTTTAGGTGAAGTGAAGGCACATATACGCAGGTTGTTCCATACGCAGATGCGTATGCACGCAAGTTATAGACTGTTGAAATAGCGTATATGCTTTAAGTTGTAATCTAGCTATTTCTGCTTATTGCTGCTGTGTTCTGGGTTCTATTGTGTGGTTCCTGGTACTGTGTTTTCGGTACAGCTGCCAGAGAAGTATCTACTTAATTTCAGATCTAGTTGGTGAAAAGGAGTTTGGTTGATGAAGAATTTCTTGATGATTGATTGATGTTCATGGATCCAGTCTGAAAATTGATGAAACGTGGTCCCTGGAAGAAAGAGAAGGTTGTAGCCTTCTGTAGGCCTGCACCTACGTACTAGTATCTTGGCTAGTGCAAGAGCTAAGGGGGTTGTAGCTCTCTTCCAGGAGAGCCTGGAAAACGAGAGAGGGTTGTAGCTCTCTGCAGGTTGCATCCTGCATACTGGTAAAAATACTGCACCAGTATATTGTAAAAGAAGTTTCTAATTGAAAAGAAGATAGAGACTAATTGCAGCAGGTGGTTTTCACCCACATTGGATTTCCACCTTATATCTTTTGTTCTTGTGTGTGACTGTCTTTTTGCTCTGTTTTACTGTCTCTGGTTACTGTTATTTGATTCTGCAATGATCATCAGAAATATTAAGTAAAGTAAAAGCCTGTTTTGTATACGCGGGTTTCCTTCTTCATAATTGTGTATATATGCAGGTTAATTAAACTGAAGTAGCGTATATCAGTTGTTTTTGAAAAAGGAATAATTACCTTGATAATATTGATTCCCCCCCCCCCCCTCCCAGTATTATTTCCAGCAATTGGTATCAGAGCAGGTCCTTCTGAAGAAGCTTGATCGCTTGAAGGAAGATCTTTCATCATGAGCAACTACGAGAAGGAAGCATCAATCAGGCCACTGGTTTTTGATGGAACAAACTTCATATAATGGAAGGTAAGAGTTACTGCCTATCTTCAATCTCTGGGTACTGAAGTCTGGGATATCATAGATACAGGGTATACTTTTCCAGCATCAACTCCCACAGATTCGGCTGAGAAGAAGAAATATGAAACAAATGCAAAGGCGGTCAATACTCTATTAGGATGCCTATCTCAATCAGAATTTGTCAAGGTAATACAGTTTAAATCCGCAAAAGAGATATGGGACAAGATTGTTCTGAGCTATGAAGGAGATGATCAGGTAAAACGAGCAAAACTTCAATCCCTTAGGATTCAGTATGAAAATCTCAAGATGTATAATGATGAAAGTGTGGCTAACTATTTTCTTCGTGTAGATGAGATTGTTAATTGTATCAAAATTTTGGGTGAATAAATAAAAGAGGCTGTTGTGGTTGAAAAAGTTCTACGATCTTTGTCCCCTAGATTTGAATCTAAAGTTTCTGCTATAGAAGAAAAGGAGAATCTACAAAACCTTAAAATGTCACAGCTGCACGGAATTCTAATTGCCTATGAAATGAGGAAAGGAGGTCCATCAGACAGGAGAGAAGCTGCCTCCAAGCCTTCAGGCAAAGGAGAGTACTATGAGTCAGGACACGTGTCAGAAGAAGAAGAAGAATCAAATTTTGTTAGAAATCTTCAACGGGGAACTGGAAGGTCCAGAGGTAAGTTGCCTTTCAAATGCTTTGCTTGTGGAAGAGTAGGTCACTATGCTGCCAAATGTCATCATAAGGATAAGATTGACAAGGGAAAGGAACCTGTTAGATGGAACAAGAAATAGAATGCAAATAAGAAAATTTATTACACTCATGAAGATAGTGATGGACTATCAAATAGTGACGAAGATGAACGAGATAATGACTATAAACTTTTAATGGCTTTTGAAGATGATGATGACATGGATGCTATAGATATGGAAAGCTTTTATGAAGAGATTTCTAGACTCAAGACATGTTCAGAAGAAAAGAATGTGATCATTGATACTCTGCAATTTCAACTTGATGAAAAAGAAAAATTTATTGAGAAGTTAGAATGTGAAATTGTTGGCCTTAGAAAAGAAATTGAGAAAACAAAGGCTCTTAATCTTAAATTTGTTAAAGGATCTGAAACTCTAGATGAGATTATCAATATACAACGTTCTCCACTAATCAAGACAAGTCTGGGTTATAATGGAGAAACATCTCAAGCATCCACCTCAAAGAGTTATCTTGATGCAGCAAGGAGGAATGAGGAAAAGCCCAATGGAGATCACCAGGTAAAGCAGGGATGAACTACATCAAGAACAAACAAAGACTACCAGGTAAATCAGGGGCAATCCATCTTAAGGGTGAACAAAAGCTACAACCAGCCACAGGTAAAAACTTCTCAATTTGCTTCAAGAATGGATGACAATCGAAACTACAATCATTTGGATGGTAGATTTGATAATCGCAGAAGTTTCTTCTGTTAGCGCTTGGAATTCACCTAGGCTGAGATAGACAAACTCTCAAGGCTACATCAAACCATTTCACCTTGTAGCTAGCCCTACGTGGTATGAGAAGGCTCTCTCAGGTCAGATTCGGTAGATCTTTCAATATGATAAGCTGACCAATTAGGATCAAAGATATTAGGCTGGTATTGATAGGGGGGTTGATTTTAAAGATTTTTGGGGTTTTTTTGGTGGCAATTGGAGGGAGTGCCAATTCAGGGGATTGCAGGGATTTGAGCACTAGTTTTTTGCAGGGGCGATCTTTTGGGGCAAGGGAGATTGAGCGCTGATGGCCTTAATCTGAGATGGATGATTCGAGGGATGATAGAGAAGGAGCTAAAGAGGGCAAAACAACCATTTGAATCCTCTCTAGACAGTAGAAAACATAAATTTTGAACAAACTAAAAAGCTGAGCATGTCAAAGCATGAATTCAAAATTTACCACTTCATCTGTCCAAATAGAAGCAAAAGAGAGATGTGGAATACATAAACATACTTACAAGAACATGTAGAGAACACACCATCAACACAACAATCCACAAGAATCCACAATGATGTCTGCAAAACCCTGGCCTTCCTTTTCTTTAAATTGCAGAGATAGATGTACAATATACAAAAAAACTTTCTCCCTCAAGAGTCCAACCATG
>APFE031114020.1:0-11117 GCA_000404065.3 Pinus taeda
GCTCCTGTAGAAATCACATAGAGCCTGAAATGGATTTTAAAAATAGTTTGAGGAGTTGCGAAGTGTCATGTAGAGCTTGTAGGCCCTCCTACAACTATCCACCCTCCTAACCAACCAAACCAGTTTTAGAAAAAACCAAGAAATAAAAGGAATAACACCTCCAAAGCTCACATGCAGCTTACCAAATACCTCTCCATCACCATCAACGTCTCTAGTAGCATCCTCACAGCTCCCAGCACAAGAATTAGCTAAAATTTTTAAAGGGAGAAGCAGCTACATGAGCTCCTGTAGGATTTCCTGTAGCAGTTGATCCCCTTAAAATTAAGCCACAATAGCATAATAGATTCATCCATAGGTTTGAATAGGATGTTGGAAGCAGATCCAGCCAAAGGGTACCTATACAAAGCAAACAAACCACACATCAGAGAGAGGAAAGCATACAATAGAGGAGATACAGGCATGCAACAACTTAAATATGAGCATGCAGCAACAAAGAAACCAAAATGCACCACAGCACGACCATTCGACTTGCAGGTAAGTGTCTAACCCTCTCCTATGTTGCATCTGTGTAATTGAAAACATGCATAAATGAATGAGATGGTTAGGGTTGAATGATAAGGGTTGCCAGTTAATTGGCCACCCTCATCCAATTGATTGCGCTCATCCGGAGATGCCACCACATGTGTGCCTAGTCAACTCACAAAAAATCCAAAAGAAAGGTAGTGGAGGTTATACAAACTTCGACGAACTCCGATGCAATGATGGGAAGTGATTGCAGGAAAGATTCATGAAGAGCCATGATGATAGAGTAGTGGGGACCAATGGTCCGAATCTAGCAATGTACCTTTTTGCCAACTCACCCCATCACCGGAAATATCTCAAAGAAGACCTAAGTATTCCTCCTTGAAACTCCTTCACCACATTTTCTTCCATTTTTCCTCGTTCACTTAGCTGTTGCAAGCTCCATACCACCTCCATAGCCTCAAAAACATCATTCTATATTGATTCCAGCCACCCTTCTACTATCGGAGTCCTATAGGAGCAATAACAGGTTCTACAGGAACGGGTTCTACAGGAGCACCTACAGTTGGTTCTATAGGAGGGACAATGAGTAGTTTTTAAGGAAGAAACATGGGGTTTTTACTCAGATTCTAGCTTGAAGAGTTCCCTTAAAATTCTTGTCTCCATCTCCATTTTGGGTGTCAAAAGAGGGGTATAATAAAAATGACAAGGGGATTCATGAGGAAGGAGCCCACAAATTCAGCTAGGGTCCATGAGCATCCCGAAGTAGTAGCCATTTTTTGAAAAATTTCAAGGGTTTGATGAAGAAGTGGCTTAGGAGTTTACCCTTGCTTTAGTGCCTCGTTAAAGACCCATGCAATTGTTACTTTCAGAGGTCTCACCATGGAAATCATCCCAGAATATATCAGTAAAGTTACCAACCTTCCCCTTGGATTACCTTGGAGCAAAGATGAAAATCCAATGGGAAAAGTTGCCAAGAAAACCTTCTTCCAACCAGATGAACATCCTGTAGAAGAAAAAAATGGAATTAGGAGAACAATCATACCTTACCCTTGGGATGAGGTCAGTTACCAAATCATCAAGTATATTTCCTGTTAAGGGAGGTACAACATAGTTTATGGATACCATTTTAGACTTCTCCATGAGCTGAGATATGGCATGAACATTCCTAGCCCCCAAAAACTTAGCATCCCCTATTTTCTCCTGTAGTCCCTTATAGACTCCAACATTAAGTTAAAGGCATGGGGTCTAGATCAATTAGGTCACCATGGGTTAAAAAAACTATTAGTGGAAGAAGTCCTCCACACCTTCACAAGCCCCATAGCATGGGAGATCTTCATAAATATGACAAGGGAAGATGATGTAAAGGCCCTCACATATGACCTCAGTCCTTTTGAAAGTGAGGGGGAAGAACAACAAGGAGAAGAAGGGGAGGGAATTTAGGAGCAAATAGAAGAGGGGGAGACTAAAATAGATAAGTAGGAAACTAAAAAAGAGAAGGCACAAACTAAAACAGATAAGGAGAAAACTAAACTAGAGGAGGAAGAACACAAAACAGAGAAAGAGGAAACAAAATTAGAAGAGACAGAGAAGACAAAAGGAGAGGAACAAGGGGTAGAAAAGATAGAATTATCACCTGAGACCCTAGAAAGAGAGGCAACAACTACTCTTGGTGCCCTCATCACCCCTGTGAAACCCAAGCAAAAGAGGAAGAGGCAAACATCAATGTACTTCAGGGCTCGGAAAAGGACAAGGATAAAAATGGGAAAACCACAACCATCTTCAATTGTGCCTATTGTAATTCAAGATTCACCCACTATCAAAGGTGAATAATATCCCTATAACACCCCAATCACATATGAAAGAGGAAGTCCTAGATATTCCACTTGG
Source organism: Pinus taeda (assembly GCA_000404065.3). Lineage (NCBI taxonomy): Eukaryota > Viridiplantae > Streptophyta > Pinopsida > Pinales > Pinaceae > Pinus > Pinus taeda. The sequence goes on from APFE031114020.1 coordinate 2,413, forward strand.
AAGGAAAAGAGTGCAACTACAGGACTCAAAAATAGCTCTACAGGAAGCACAAACTGTTCTACAGGAGACCCTAACTAAGCTACAAGAGACCGAGAAACTTGAGAAAAGGGTATAAGAATAGCCAAAGGGGAAGGAGGAAACAATAGAGACCCAAGAACCTGACCCCCAACCTAGTTTGGGTTCTTAATACAATCTTCTTGAGGGGGGAAATCATTCTACAAAAATTTGCAATCCCACTTTTCTTTGATCTAGAGAAAGAAAGAATAAGGAGCCATAGATGGATACAAATTGCCAAATCTAATGGGGTAGAGGATATTGGCCACATGGGGAACCAGCTTAGAGAGATGGGAAAGGAGTTAAGTGATGTAAGACATAGAGAGGTAATCAGAAGATATCACTCGGAAATAGAAAATGAGTTGCTAAGGAAACAACTGCAAGAAAAGGAGACACAATTGGCATGCATGGCCAACTAGTCTATGGAGGTGCTACAGTTCAAGACACTAGAAAAATCATATGGAGCATACCCCAAAGACTAATGGCTGCAGTTTCAGATCAAGACTTTGGCACATAGAGGACCATGTCTTTCCAAGATTATAAACAGTTTACAGACCTATGTGACCAAATTTCAGTAGAAGACAAGGCAAAGATAGCAAAGTTTTATTTTCATAACTTGGCCCTCACTGATATGAACCTATGGGACCCCAATGCTAGGCTAGGGCACTTGCAACTGATGGCCATGGCATCATGGATGAATCATGAAGAGAAAAGGGCAACATAAATAAAAAAGTTGATGGCAAAAGAGCAAAATGAACCCTTAATGATCCAAGCTGAGCCAGTAGACCCCATGGCTCTCATCAGTGTCCACCAGATGCTTGCAAATAATCCTCAAAGTGCCCCTAAGTATATCAATGAGTAGGCCTAGGCCATTGCACATTTTGAATACATGGAAATATTACTTGGGGAAGACTATATTCTTGCTTGTATCAGGAGGTGGAACACTCTCCCACACAGTCTACAAATTAGGGAGTATCTCTTCCCAACAAGGATGAAATAAGCATTAAGGAGAGTGCCACTATACAAGCACTCTATGCAGAGTTTGAAGGGCCAATTGGATTGACCTCAAATTGAGTCCTCCACTGCTGCTAGGCCTACTGGAAGGTGGAAAAGAGGAAGAAGAACAATATAAGTGGGAAGAGTTGGACAGAAAGGTAGGATTCCATGACAAATAAAAGGACCTCACATCAGAAGCATGGGATGTCAGGGAGGCCATCAGAGCCATCAAAGAGGAGGAGATGGACTAGTTGCTTAGAGGATGAGCAACACATTTAGTAGGGGGTGATGAGGAGCCCCACAAATGGGTAATTATATGGGCTCATTTTGCCTCTTAACTTAGCTTAATCCACCATTCTCACTAGTTTATTGCATGTTTTTTATTATACTTATGCTAATAGAGTGAGTTGGGTTGGTCATTATGCCTTGAAGTCTAATGTGTGCTTAATGCAGATTTTTGGTCAACTTTGGAGACAATGTCAAAGGTTTAAAGAAAATTTGGCAGCAAATATTCGAAGAAAACAAGGGAGAGGATTTATACAAGGGTGTTCCCCTCATTTATGACTCCCTACTTTGAATTCTCCTTCAAAAATCTTGGAGCACAAGAAGCTACATCAATGCACCAAAGAGGTAGCCGAGCAAGTGGAGTATAATTGCTACCTATCTCAGGTTCTGGGAGCCGAGCCTCCCTAATTTTAAGGGATCTGTTGGAAGTTCCAAGTTGTATAAGTAGAGAGGCCTAGGGCCTCATTATGTTTTTGCATGTTAGTCAAATTTTCGCACTTTTGTTGCAGCTTTGCTTGGCTCAACTTCGAGCTTACTTTTGTAGACAGTTTCATGTAATCTTACTGTTTTTTTGATAATTAAGATGAGATTGTTTCTGAGCTAGCACTGAGTTACCTCGGAGGATTGAAGCTCTTGGGTTAGGACCCAATCCAAGAAGCCAATCACCTCTTGTTTTTTATTTCTATGCTTTGTTTCAGTTTATGAATGAGTTGTTGTTAGATAGATTTCTTCCTTAGTCAAGAATAGGTTTCTTTTGGTAATTTAAAAAGTTGTTTCCATTTTGGTTTGTTGTAGCAGGTTGAATAGTGATAGAAGAAGATACAAAAATTCCAACAATAGGGCCTTGACCTCCTTTCTCCCCTTTGGGACCATGAACTGAGGCTAAGACCTTATTGCTGCCAAAAAAAAAAACACAGATTTGCCTTTGCCAATAAAATTTCTAGTGTTGCAGCTTGTTAGAAGATTAATGCTTTGCTTTAGATCTATTTCATCATGCTCATTTTTGTCTTTGCAATAAATTTATTTCCGTTCTTTTTTTCCATATAGAATTGTTCAACATTTACCTTCCTAGATCATAGTTTAGACTAGTTTGATGAACAATTCTCTTTTTTAGTGTAGCTAGTTTCTCTACTTACCTAGCTTCAGAGCTTGATTTTCAGTTCTCTTGTAGTACATCTCTGCTCACAATAAGTACACCATTCAACCATCACCATCTCTTTTTGATCCATGTTCCACAGGTCATCCAACGTCCTTCACAAATCTGCCCTAATTTTCTGCACTTTTCCCATAAACTTTCCTCTCTTTCCTTGAACAAGTCCAACCATCTTTCCCTTCCCTATTCTTCCTTGATGAACCTTAGAGACCTTAACACATCCTCCTTGCCATCATCTACCCTTTCCACCCATTTTCACACCTTCAAAACCTCTAAAACAGCTCTCGGCATCCTTTTGTAGACCTCTTGTAGATCCCCTGTAGCCTCCTGTAGAATTTCTTGTAGGTGTCTTTTTGAAGTCTGATTGTAGGAAAAGCCTCCAGGAGGCCACCTAGGACCTCCTAGGACCCCTCCACACCTTCCTACACCTCTCCAAACTCCAAAGTCACCCTCCATCGCCACCTAATCACTGCCACATTCACAAAAAATAAATCACATGCATGACAATTTCACCTAAAAATACATAAAAATCCAAAAAGATGTTTTTTTCTCATTTCCTTCTAGAAATAGCTTGAGTAGATGTTCTTTACTTCCTAAGTAGGTAATGGCATTCATTTTATGTTTTTTCATCTCTCTTTCTGCAAAAGTAGGGTTAGCTAGTTAATTAGGGCTTGCTAGGTTTACTTCACATTTTAGTCTTCTTTTCATTTCTGCAAGTAGAGTAGCTTTTGTAGAGTAAGCTTTCCTTCTTTCATGACATATAGAGCTTCTTTTGGAATCCATAGAAGTTGGATTGAGCTCCTAGCGATCTTGCGCCAACTGACAAAGTGACAGCCTGCAATAAGAACTAGTACTTGTGCATATAGCACCATTGATTCCAAGTTTGTTATGAACTACCAGGTTGATAAAAGTAAAGTAGGAAGCCCAGGAGTTGCAGCATTATTGCTGCAATACTGGTGCTCACCACCTACAGGAATTGTCACAGGTGCAACACTGACAACATGAGACGATCACTAATCATCGCAAGCACAACACGGTCGACTGAGTGACGTCATCGCAAGGGTACATCTATTCTCAACGACGGTTTGAGTTCAAGAATCATCGCAGTTGTATGATGGGATATCCACAATGTACAACGAGGGTAAAGAGAATGGGAGTGATTCATCACAGCTGTTAGGAATTAAATAATGATGATCTCAAATAAAGAGGGAAAACAAGGAAAAAACAACAGAAAGACACGAGGCTTATCACTGAGACAGTGAAGTGGACTACCGATCTACTCAAGTGATCCAAATCATTGATGTTTCAATCCCAAAACAAAGAGACACTATGTAATTCAATCAAAAACAACAAGAGAAAAATCAAGATATAACACACAAATCATTCCCCAGTGGAGTCACCAAATTGTGATGCAGGCATGTTCCCTCTGCAGACAAAGACAACCCCTCTAGCCCTAGAGTGGGTCTAGTCATAGCAAGACAAAGAAAATAGCTAATTCCTTAAATAGTTATCGTTAAAGAGGCCTACCTTTTACCATTGTTTGATGAAGTCTTTTTCATGTCGCTTCAGCTATCGCTTTCTTCTCCTTAATGAATGATTCACTTGAAACAACATATGAAAACGACAAAACACATAATAGAGCACAACAACGAACTATCTACTTATAGAGTCAAGGAAGCATAAGCTATCAACATACATTTCATACATGATATAGGAAATAACTATTGATTGTATTAATATAAACAACAGTAAAGCTTACAACCATGCCTTGACATTGCAAGCTTCCTTGAAGGGTCCGATCAATATGTCTCCATAAGAATTCACTCTCAAAGGTCTCCTAGAAAGATTGATGGCTCTCTCTCACCCAAAAGCACAAGTATGAAACTAATCCAATCACAGCAAGGCTTCCTTCTTACAAAACCATTTCACACCATCAATCCACAACATGAAAGGCTATTCTCATACCTCACAAGCTATTACTAGGCTATCAGCAATCCAAACTGTAAGCTATCAATCCAACAAACTAAGAACTATCTAACTAACTGATCATAGCCATGGAGGATGCTTTTATAAGAGGAGGGTCCTCCATAAATGACGGGAGAGGAAGCTTATCTTCATGGGAGGTGACTCAAAAGGTAGAACCACCATCTCAAATAAGGAGAGGCAAACTTCTTTAACCCAAAAACCAGCTCTAGAACCACCCAGAAGTATTATGTTTGAACTAATTTTCCATATTTGGGTCGTTGTGGGTCAAACACTGAGACTCAACAACGACATCACGAGGCATTAGTTCATTCTGGGCTATCATCATAGGCAGGATACTGATGACTTGCGATGATTTTGAAACATGGGTTAAAAGGGGTCAACTTCAGGATTAATGAGATTAGGAAATCTTCTTGAGTAATATGGAAGATTTGGACATATATTTTGGTATTTGACAAAGAGTAGATGTCATTCATAGAGTGAATCTATCTAGGATCAGGGGACGTGGGGTCGATGACAAAATACTATGTAACAGTATGAATATTAAATATTCTTAAAATTAATACCCTTAGGAGATGGTTTAATAGAGTCAAATAACAAGAACCATATCTGAATCCTTAAAAACATAATGCTTGACCATCAAAAGAACTAGCATAAATAGTCTAATTAACTTTGGGCAGTCTAAGTGACACCTAAGAAGTCAATTGGAAATTGTCCTTATTTCCTTGTTTTATGGTAAGGAAACCATCATGCCTCCAAATATTTTCCTCCCATCTATGCAATTAACTCAATTACTAAATGAAGAACCAATTAGGGATATTGAAGTAAGAATTCATATTGATTAGTGGTTGTCAATTAGGGATATTGAAGTAATAATTCATGTTGAGTAGTGGTTGTCATTGATGTCAAATTAAGTCATTGACGACACACAATATCAAGTTCAAGGGGATCTTGCTGAAATAATATTGTCAACCATTGGTTATGTCACGCTTAATGGGGGTGTGGTTAGTATGTTATCATAGTTTTGTTAATGTGGAAGTTACATGTTTAGTTGGATAATCCTCTCAAAGATATTTCCAATGATAAATGGTGCTTAAATTAACTCCCACAAATTAAAGAAAAAAAATCATTTGAAAAGTAGTTATACACATGGAAAATGTAAGTTGATCATACAAAATGGTGTGGAGTATGTGTGAATTATGGGTTTCTAAATAGACCACTCAGTAAATAATGTTAGCATAGATATTTTAGTTCAAAAAGTTATAAGTTGAGCTTAGTGTGATCGCAAATCAGTTGGAATAGTAAATGGAGCACACAAATCAACAGTTGAGTTCCATATCTATGGGAAAGATTGACGAACTCCATTTTCATTAGGAGCTTGACTTATTTCGAAACTAAAATATGGGTGCTTGCACAATAGATCCCACGAAGTGAATTCATTTGTTCTAATGGTTGAGAAATAACATTGGACACCAACATACGCAAATAATATTGTGTAGCCCAAAACATGATATGATCCTATGACAGAGAGAGTTGCATACCAATGACAAAAATGTTATATTGGAATCTAACCTTCCTAAAACGTAACACACTATTAATCACCTGATATGAGCCAATGGTGGAGAAGAGTCCATTTTAATGGTCTAGATTTAATATCAGATGTGAAAAAGAACAAAATTTATCACATAGACTTGCATACAATGTGATCCAACAATTGCAAACAATTTGATTGAAGTGTTTAGATCAAAATTAGTCTTTATACATGCTCAATTCTTAATGAATAAAATATTTCCAATATTATATTTTGATGCTAACAGAGCTACACATGTGGTACCAGGTTGCAGTAACATCGTTTAAGCAATGAGTTGCTAGTTTCAAATGATGAGCCATGGCAACAGTGCAATGATGACATGGCTCACACCAAGTGGAATTCAAAGGGGTTAAGTCCTTGACTTAAGCTTTAGACTATGGAAAAAAGCTAAAGAAGAGTTCTAAGCATATAGGGTTTTAGAGTTGTAAAATAAAATACTATTAAAAAATACAAAAAAATGAATCTAGAAGTTAACAAGAGAACAATTTTGTTTATATAAGGAATAAATTTCAATGTGATCAAGTTGTTGAAGATCCAAAAAGGAGGTACTATAGTCAAGAAGTAGTCTCTTTGTAGTTTGATGAGAATAAGGAGAAACTGATGCAAATATATCACAAAATGTATCCAAAGATAGATCCTGAACAATGAACAAAACTACATAAGCCAGAGTCCATCGTGTATAGAAGAAAACAAATGGTTGAGTTATGAAGTGGGGAAGAGATTGAAAATTTCAGATCTTAAGTGTGAGATGTAGGTTGCATGTTAAGCCCTATATAAGCTACAAGTTAACCCAAAAACTCCTTATTAATCCCTTGATATTGAGTGATTACATTTCTATTGTTATATTTTTATTTAGGCTATAACCCCTCATGTTCCCATTTAATTATAATTGCATCATTTTCCTCCTATATATACACTAAGGATACCTAGTCTTAGGATCATTAAATATTATCTTCATCATTATATTTATTATAAAAGGATGTTCCTTCCTCAAAGTGGAAGTTACGTTTTGGTTTCTTGTCATTTTTAAGGTGCAAGGATCATAACATTTGGTATCAAAGCTCTTGATCCTAGGGTTTTGTTACTTTGAAAAAGTCATCATGGAATTTTCACTATAATTTTTTTTCTAAGAGGTTTCATACTGTGAAAACCAGAGAATATTTAGAATACATCCCAAGAAATCATTGGTTCAATTTTTAGATCTTGGTTCACTATATTTTTGGAGATATTGTCCAAGGAAGTTATGTTTATGAATGCTCCTAAATTATATCTCAAACAAGTTAGTTTAGCATTTTTTTCTATAAAAAAAATAAATACTGTGAGGCTTCAAACTATGAAACTTGGACCATATTGAGGTGAAATTATGGGGAACATCTGCACAAAGTTACAAATATTTCTTCACTATATTTTCAAATATATGCTCCAATGAGGCTAGGGTTTATGTATCCTCCATAATTTAGTGTCAAACAGGAATTCCAACAGACATATAGAAGTATCTCAAGTACAAGTTTCAGAATTATATTTCAAGAATTGGATGTGTGGCCAAAAAATCAACAATATTTGGGAATTTTACTATAACTTCCAATTGGCACATCAGATTCAGTTCATACATTTGAAATTACAAAAACTACATACCAGAGTATTGGAGAATAAATTTTCAAGATCCAAAAGATCTCAAATCTTAGAGATATTTCAATAAATCTTAAACCATTATGATATTCTACAAATTAAGGTACATAACCTACTAGTGACCTAAATGTTCATTCTAATATGCCCATTTTTTCTTGTAATGAAAAGGAGGGCTATTATTGTTTTCCAACATGCCTCCAAAAAATGCTACTACACAAATTAAATATAATGAACTCCCATCCTTGAATCATGAAGAAAGTGAAGACTTATAATTTAGGTTATCTCAATTAAAGAAGAAAATTAATGAAATGAATGGTAGTATGTTGAAAAAGGTGGATTTCTCAGATTCTCAAGAAAATCTTAAAACAAAAATAAAAAAAAGAAGATGAATGAAAATAAGGAAGGAATATGAAATAATATGAATGAAGATAAGGAAGGAATAGAAAGAAGATGAATGAAAATAAGGAATAAATACAAAAATCCATGATTTCCATAGAAAAGCTTCTCTTGGAGAGGCTTCCTACAAGGGATGTGGAGATCCAAGGAAATCATGAACATAATGGGAAGCATGTTGTTGAGAATAAATAACATATGGGGATTATGCTCTCACAATTCGAGAGCACAATTTTTGAATCACAGAACCATAATCATGAATTTTCAATCCAAGATCCACATCATTGGGGATTCAAGTCAGCACTAAGGAACTACTACATTCCAAAGATTGATATGAGGAAATTTGATGGTAATGATCCTGTAACATGGATATTTGTTAAGTCTTAAATAAGCCCCATGTTAACCAAAAAACCCCTTATTAATGCCTAGAGATTGAGCAATTACATTTCTATTGTTATATTGTTATGTAGGTTAGAACCCCTCATAGTCTCTTTTTATTATAATTTTATCATTTTTTTACCTTACATACATACATACATACATACATACATACATACATACATACATACATACATACATACATACATACATACATACATACATACATACATACATACATAC
>APFE031114026.1:9644-28042 GCA_000404065.3 Pinus taeda
AAAAAATTTAAAAAATGTAAAGAGGGTATACCCTAAAAGAAAAATCAAAGGGTAAAAGAATAAAAATGGTCAAAAAATGAGAAGAAATGAACCCCAAACAAAAATAGACCAGGAAAGTGTGCAAGTCTAAATGCCACTACTTTTTCATTTTCTGTAATAAGCATTGTGTGCAGCTTGTTATCTTATGCCACAATTGATGAATAGTCAAATAGCTTAATCTTGGCTAGTTCATATTTGAATTTCATGTTTTAGAGATAGAGAATAAATATCTGACCAAACAGTGTAATCTTGGCAGATAAGTAGATAGGTAGAGTAAATAAAAAGGAGCTCAACAATTTAATCTGAGCCCTTGGATGTAATAAGTGCAGACTTAGGTAGGCTTGTCAGGTAAAAGAAAAGAAAGTGTGATAAGGGTTTGCCAGTCTAAGTGCACCCAAATAAAGAAGGAAAAAATGCTAGGTTAAAGTAGGTAGGGTAAGTAGATGGTGTTGCAGAATGATACTTGTGATGAATAATGTCTCTAAATGTGTTCATTTTCACTTTTATTACAAGTGCAAGGCAGACATTATACTTGATGTTGTTCAAGCAAGACAAGGTCAAATAACTAATTTCCATTCACATTTTTCCCTAAAATATTTCACTAATTTCCCCTAAAGTATTAAGGTCTTTGAAAATTAAAGGGGCTCAGAGCATTTCTCTGACTTCTGGAGGGACCGGACCCTCAGCCCAATAATTTCAAAAGCCTAAGAACTTAAAACCATCATTCATTCACTTCATAAGTCTTTTCCTAAGTAAAATCCTATTTTACTTAGGAAAAATACACAATATCACATAAAAGCCCTTTTTTCCACTTAAGCCTAAGTTAAATGCACAACTTTAATGTCTTTTACTTGGTGCTTTTACACTTCATAGTCATATTAACTATTAACCTATTCAATATATAACTCCCACACAATATTACCCTTTTCCCGTATTATTTAAATATATTAAAAAAAACCCCAAATTACTATATATCCTGCCCCTTTGGTTAATTATAACCGTAAATCATACTTAAATAGGATTAACTAGTTAATAGCCTAATCCCCCTGCTACATCAATCGGGATTAATTAACCCCCATGGTTAATTAAGAACCCCTCATCCAATCATAACACCCCCAATATGATTAATTAACTCCTAATTATGTTGGGCCCACCACAGTTAAACTCCACCGCACCACGTCTCCCGTCAGTTATCCGATCGCACCCCTATCATCCGACAGTTGTTATTGATATCACGCGACCCTTGGTGACCACGCGTTAACGCGCGATCACCAAGCAGTTTTTACACCGTACCACCACCATGCTTCAAGCAACTAATGAATCGCTGGTCCGAGGTCCATTACTGCCCTTCTCCAAAAGTGGTGCGATAGATCCTGCTTACCGGCTGCCTGCTATGCGACAAACCATCCATTGTTCAGTTCACGCCATATTTTGAAATTTTTCCCGTTAAAGTTTAAATCCCAAGAACTCGGGTTTTCTTGTCCTTCGCCCATTCTACTATGTAAACTTGTGTAACCCATCTGCACCACCTGAAGCCTCTGTTAACCGATTCGAGCATGGTTTACCTCCCGAAAAACATTCTGGACTCACTCCATAGACCTTTCAAAGCTCAAATGAAACCTTTTCGACCTCCCGTGCAAACCAACGCTTTCTTAACAGTTTGTTTTGTTTTACAGGTGATCAAAAGACCACATCCTTGGATAAATTGTCTTAATACTAGTCATAAGACCTGTTTACTCCAAGATTGTTATCAAATCTATTCAAACAGATATGGAAGATAAAACATACAGTTGAAAGACAAGCAAAGGAAACATGAAATTGAAAAATTTACTGTTGAAACAGACAGTAAAAACCTAAACTACACATTGAAGGTAAAAGGACACAGTAAAGAACAGTCAAAGAGTATCAGGGTTAAAGAGTATCAGGATTAAAGAGTATCAGATTGAATACCAAGTCAAGTAAATCAAATAGCATGAAGATAAACAGTGGGAAAGACAGTTACAAAACAGAACATACAAATTCATGACAAAGTGAAGACAGATGAAAAACTTAGCGGTAAAAGTAAAAAGTAAACAGTAAACAGTAAAAGTAAACATGAAGACATTGAGGGTTAAACAAAGATGAAAACACTTTCAACAGATACAATGAAGTTTATCCAAAGTAAAAGTGAAAAAGAATTGAAATAAACTCAAGGTTAAAAGATGAAATCAAAGCAGAAATGGTACATTCTTCATAACTTTCCTATTTAAGTCATAGTTTTGCAGAAACTATTGTGGCTAATCCGCGAAGTATTTCAAAAGGGAGATAAGTGCATATCTTCACAGCCTATTTTTCAATTTGTGAAAAGTCCTGTTTTGACATCTTTTTGTAGAGAATATTGTGAACATCTGGAGACGAATTTTGGGAAACTGAGAGAGGTTTATCTAAAAAACATTCCTATCTACAAAAACCTCTTTCAATTTTTACATATATATTACGGATTGAGATATACAAGCGTATCATTGGACCCTAAGTTTGCAGAATTTATGGGGCAGAATGCACAAAGGAAGGATGCAATTAGTGACTAGGATGCCTCATCATCAACTAAGAGTTGCTATCGAATTCGACTTTCTCTTGCTTGTCACCATAAAGTCATAGAAATAGTGCCAAATAGATTCATTAGTTTTGAATGTCCTTTATTTAAGTTCTATTAATGTAAACAGTTGGAGATATTTGTGAAACTAATCTTGATATTTTTTCAAGATATTTCAGTTTACAAATAGTATAAATACTTCTCCATTTGAAGTATTTTGGGTGGATCCATATACATTGTTATAATACTTGTTTTTTGGAATAAAGTGCTGATTGGATCAAATTTTCGTATGGCTTGCTGGATAAAGAATTGAGGCAAAGGACTTTCCACAAATTTCTTGAATCAAACACCGGATCAATAAGTCCTCTATTCCTTATGTTTTAAAGTTTTCCTTGTTTATTATATCACATTTGTTTCACCTCTGAATGATAAACAAAAATGAATAATTCAGAATATGCTTGATTGCACTTTGTCTTCAAACTTTATTATTCTCTATGTTTTCTTCTGAATTAGAATAAACAGTGAAATCTTAATTGCTCCTGTTTTCTAGTTCTGTCACTTTGATTATTATTTAAAGAATACTTAATTTCTCTTTAATAAGTAATCAATTCCAGTTTTATCTTTTCAAATAGGTTGAAGGATTCTTAACTTTCCTTCACCCATTTTGAACCCATTCCATTTATTCTAAGTCTTTATTTGTTCCTAGTTTGATTATCTTGCTTTGTGAAACCATCTTTTGTTAAAAAACCAAGTCCAGTAAAGCAATCTTACTTGACTCCATTAGCCCAATGGCCTAGATTACATAGTCTTATCCTTTTGCTATTGAATCTCACCACCCAAATTCAAACAAACTCCTAAACTTGACAACTAGCCTAATATCTTTAAAAAACAAAGCTAAAACTTAAAGAGAGAGCCCTCTCTGGATGCAGATTGGCTAGAATCTGTGTCTAAAAGATTGGTTTGTGGTTACCTCGACCTCCTTTCCCTTTCTTACAACTTTTGGGAAAACTTGAGTGATAACAGCATAAAATCAAATTCAATCTACTTAAAAGGTCAAGGATTTCTAAGCTATCAAATGTAATATTACACATGATATAGGAAATAAACCATTAGTTGTATTAAAATAAAATTCAAAGGGAAATACAACCAAAGCCTTGACGTTGGAGATCTCCTTTGTGATATCTAAGTCCTACTACATGCCTTTTTAGCACTCTTTCCCCCCCAGCTTGACATGAAATGTCTTCCAATCTCTAACTCTCTTTCCTCATACTTTAGCTACCAAAGACTAGTCTTTTGTCATCGAAGACTAATATTCTTCCAAAAGCTAAAGATTTCATAGTTTTGTAGCTAGTTGTATTGTGTGTAACCAAAAAGGGTAAGAGGAAGTGGTTTATATAGGGAGAGGAGGATAAGAATGAGATCCACTCAAGGGAGAAGAATGTCTTATCTCCTTGGGAAGGTCCACTTTTAAGGGGGAAAGAACCTTATATGGAGTTCTCGGCCCTTATCCAACCAAATGAGCATCCAACACATCGCCACTAGAAGTTTCTAGACATGAAACTCCATTTCCTTTTATAAAAACTTTCCAGAAGTAGACCAACATGGGTATCGGGCTAACAGTAGCGTCGATCGGCATGAGTCATAGTGTTAAACTTTGCAAATCAGAACAGGTGACACATTGGGAAAGAGCATTGATCTTAAAAACTAGGTTTTAAGAAGGATTCTCTGGAAATGTTCTAAAGGGAGTGGGGACTACTTTATTGAAACTTCAAGGGATGCAAGAGCATAGGTTTCATGGTGAAAGTATAACATAGTAGTCACAACTAGGGTTCTCCGGGATCAGGAATAGGGAGTGGCAGGAGAGTGACAAATTATTGTGTAACAGATGCCCCCTAAAGAATGCAGTCGGAGCTGAGAACAATGGTTGAAATGCTTTAATACGGAGCAAGGACTTGGAATACCAGCATCAGAAAACCTGCAACTCAAACATACATGTACATATCTAAAATATGATAGTCATGCCTGATAAACATGAGGGGCATATAAAAATACATGAACCCATCGTATAGGCACAGTTATCCATCAAGAAAAGGATCATGTGCATGGATCCTTGGCATGGACATAGCCATCCAACTGAAGGGATCATATGAAATAGATCCACGGCATGGGCCAGCCATCTGGATAGAGAGGATCAAAATGAAAAGACCAACGGTATGGCTGCAGCCATTCGACTGAGCAGGATCAAAATGATACCCATGGCATGGTCGCAATCATCCGTCTAAAAAATTATGTATGTAATCATGAATGACTCATCACTCCTCGCAACCTGGACTTTTGTGATCTAAGCCCAAGGTCTTGCGCTCTAATACAACCTGATCAAAGTACAAATTCTAACATGTGAATAGATGTATTGAAGTCGAACATGCTATAAAATCACTTGATTGTCGGCTAATGATGTGAACCATCAACAAGCGTGAGAGAAACCACCCATAATGTCAATAGCTCTCAAGGTACTATTAATACAATTCACGAAGTGTGAATAAGGAACTGAAGTCGAACACCTATGAAATCACTCGATCAAGGGCCAATGATGAGAACCTATGGTCGAGTGTGAAGAACTTTGCATTGAGGCATGCAAGCTCTAAGGTACTGGAATGGAGTTTCTAGATCAACTTCCTAGATAATGAGTTGAAGTCGACAAGAAGTGATCTGTCAAAGGAAGGTCATAATGAATGCTTCATTTTTTACATGAAACAGGAAACAAAATGAATGAGAGTAATCCAAGATTGTGACATATGATCAGGCAATGTACAGGTAGGAAGACCTCTCTTGAAAATGTGAATGACATGACTCTAGATTTTGGGAGCATTTGACATCATAGGATCAGAGGTCATGATGATGTGGCATTATCATATGAGGGGTTTAAAATGGATAACCCAAAACCTAGGGAGGCAAGTGACGAGGATGTCCCAAAACTTGACATGAACAATAGATGAGTGTCAATGTTCAAGAGAAACATGCTGCCTCAAGTGAAGAATACAATTGATAAAATATTTCCAATTTTCCCCCACCATTTCTGGTGAGTACCCCAATTATTTTTACACAAGCTTAATGGGGATAGCATATGCTTGTAATATAAGTCCATCCTAGTAAGTCTTACGAGCCCTAGGAAGGAATATCTCGGTCTTGTCATAATGACAAGTCCTACGTCATTTAATCTTTTAACGAGTCTGACAAAGGCGAAATTCAGAATCTGATTCATTTTTAGAGAGTTTTAAAAATACACGAAAAAGAAAATTCCAAAAGGTCCCTTTTCGTAAAGTTGTCTCTCCATCCCGAAAAGGTAAAAAACAATACTTGAGAGAACCTCCTAGGAATTCTTGACCAAGGTATTCGTTTTTCGTAAATAGTTTATCCCAACCCGAAAGGGGTAAACGTATACTAGGTAAACAACGTTTTACAGCCTTTAACAAGTTCAAAATGACAAGAGATCAACAATATTTTCATATTTTAAGAGTCATAAAAGAGCTCAAAGATGACTCCCTACTTTTATTTGCTTTAACGAGTCTAAAAGGGAAAAATACTTGGCAATCTTTTAATTTTTTATGAGTCAAAAAGAGCTTAAAGGTGACTCATCTTGAGCAATGACTGGTATAAAGGCTAGCAACTGGTTCTGGCAATGATGGAACTGCTCAAAACATGTAATGGTAAAGAGGTTGGCTAGTAAAACCATTCATCATTGCAGTTCCTCAAGAAAGGGTAAAACAACCAAGTGAAAGTGAATGATCAGCCACAGAGATGGTGGTGATGGAATGGAGAAAAAACCAAGGCTTGTTTGACAGGAGAGGTTGATAAAGATGGCAATCACGAGGATTAAAATGGAGATGGGTTCATTTTTATATAAGCTTGAACCACGGGGAACTATGCTTTGATTCAGTTTCATATTTACACAAGCTTGAAACGAAAAATTATACTTGAATGAAAAATGGCATGCCCCCAACTTGATGATAACTGAGGCACATGCCCCCCAAACTTCATTTCATTCGCCGAAGTAGACATCGGGTTGCTAAAAGGTGGATGGAATGAAGTTTCACTTTCGAGATCAAGGAAAGACTCGACTAGAATTTGACTAGATCTTAATCAAATACTTGATTTGGAAAAGGCATTTGTTTCATTTTTTAATGAGGTTGACACAGTGCCCACGGGCTTTGGATTGACGGTGAATGGGTGCGTTGTTAAGGCACTCCTTGCGATAGGTCACCGGTTGAAATCCCCCGTGGGTACTTAGGTTAGTCTTAACGTAGAAAAAAAAATGAGGTTGACACAGTAAAAGAACTATACTTAAGACTCCTTGTTTCATTCATTAAGGAACTTGGCACAAGACAAGGAACTTTGCTCTAACTCCTTGTTTCATTTTCTAAGGAGCTTGACATAAGACAAGGAACTATGCTCCACCCCTTGTTTCATTTTTTAAGGAGCTTGACACAAGACAAGGAACTATGCTCTGATCCCTTATTTCATTTATTAACAAGCTTGACACAAGACAAAGAAATATGCTCCGTAACATGTTCATGGACCATACGAAAACATGGCTTCCAAGAGGTCCTCACCAGATGGGAGAACTACCCTCTAGGAGCAATACATGTCAACTGGTATCAATGACAGATCAGGTTCCAATGCCCCTAGTACATAATGCACTATACCATCTGCGTGATCATCAACAAATGTGGAGATGAAATGAGTAGCCACATAATTGACTTGTGATGGGGAGGGTACTTCTTGCAAACAAGAACGAATAGGGGATGATGGTTGCATAAGGGGCACCTGGTGACCAATGAATGACAATTGATCAATGATCACTATTCTCCCTTCATGTGGAAAACAAACCATGTGGAAAAGCGACGAAACAAGAGCTCCCATGACATAAGCATAGTCGCATCCAAGGAGAAGATTAAAATCTAAGGGACCTTGGACTACCATCACGTCTATATAGACAGTCTTGCCTCCCAAAGTAATAGGAAGCTTCAGAAGGATCCTTAAGGGTTGACTGGTTCCTCCGTTGAAAGCCAACAGATTCTAGGTGATAGGCACAAGCTATGGGGAACCCAAAGCTTGCCAAGTAGTAGAAGACATGATACTAATAGATGTGCCTTCATCTATTATAGTTCCATGTACTACCATGTTCTAGGCTTGTACCGTAATCTGTAAAGGCACATAAGATGGGAGGTGGAATGCAGTCAATTGACTCCAATCAAAAGAAACAACAGAAATACTTGGTGGTGGTATCATAGGATTGCCCCCATGCTTTACAAGAATAAGAGAAGGACTCTCATGAACAACTGGGACAAGAGGGCCACTCTTCAATTCATGAGAATCTGAGGAGATGAGAATAACATGAGCAGTATGATCACTACTCTCTTCAGGAACAGAGTGAGCAACTGAAGGCGGAGCCAAGTCAACACTCTTTTTTACCAATGGTTTACCGGGAATAGACACAAGAGAGTCATGCTAAGGAATATCAGGATGGGCAAGAGATGAATCCGAATCAATCTCTTTACCAACTAGGATAGGGCTAGAAGAAAGCCTCTGATAACCAATAGGAAGTTGAGGTTGAGGAGTTGTAAGGTTTTCCAAAGCTTTGGAAGCTTTGTCCATGAAAGCACAAAGGTGAAGAAGATGCTCTCCTTCACATAACCTACAGGGGAATTTAATTTGTCCCTTCTTCTTTCCATCGCTAGTCGAGGGTGTAGCATCGACATTAAATCCAAAGGTCGAGGGGATGGTTGATCTCGGTCTTGAGACCATACCTCTAAGATTTTGGGAATGCTAGGAGAGTCTTGAAGGAGATGGGCGCCCTTACACAACTTGCAAGGGAATCTGACCTTCCATGGAGGATCAGAAGTTTTCTCCATGAGAGATGTATTTGGAGTAACAGCTGCACGTTTGGCATCTCGCTTATCTAACTTCTTCTTCTTTATCTTCTTCTTCTTCTTATTATCCTCCAAGTTACTAGATTTCAAAATTTCACCAGGCGAAGTAGAAGAGAAAGATGAAGAAACGGGGGAAAAAGGCAAGAGGTCAAATTTAGAACCAACGTGATCTGGTTCAAGTGAAGGAGATGGTTGGACAGAAGTCGGGACACTCAGGACCACCGAGGTCGAAAATAACCAAATAGGCAAACCAATGATTAACCCAGGTAGGGACAATGTTGTGATATAAGGAGCACCATCATTTCCAAAAGAAGGAAAAGGACCAGGATTCCCATCTGAGGGGAATCCTTAACTGGTAGACTCTGGAAATGTTGCCATTGGAAACGACCCTAAAGAATCACTAAGGAAGATAACTTTAACAAGGAATATTTCATGGGTAGTTAATTTTAAGCCACTGAAACAAAACTTTTCCTTTTCATGTTTTAAGAGTTGAGAAAAGGGCGAAACATGACTCTAGTCACTTTCGGAGTTAACGAGCTCGAGAGGAAAATTGCTCGATGATCTTTTAAATTTAAAGAGTCAAAAAGACCAAAATGACTACTCAGGATAATCTAGGATAAGGGGATTACTAGGTAACCGTGAACTACAGAATACCTCCCGGCAAACAAAGAAGTACAGGCAGGAAATCTCCCTGAGTGTTGTGTTTGGTGTATCATGTTTACAAGGTGGCAAACTTGACTTCCTATGGATAAAGGATTGTAAACCTAGTGGAGTCTCCATTTATATACACGACGGTATGGAGAGCATACTACGACATAGGTCCATACTAGCATTGTCTAATTCTCAAGCGAACAACAATTGTTATATTTAAAGATGTCGGAACACATCTCTAGCCTAGACCACTAAATGTGAGCATTAAGTTTCAATGCTTCCTTAGGTTAATTCAATCAATTTTAACGGTTGATCTTGAATTAGGTTTCAATTCCAAGGCCCTACTCTTGTCATCTGAAAAATCCTATATGCAGTTGTATGAGAAAACAAATATTTCTTCAATGAAATTTAACACTAATTGAGGGATAGTGAGCACATAATCAATGCAAAAATCAAAGAATGCAATCTTTCATTAATACATGTCCTAAATGCACTTAATCTTCCCTTAACAACAAAAGAAGTTTCATTCCATTTCTAATGCCTATGATGATGCAATTATAGCTTCTTAATGATGCTACTAATGCAATATTTTTGCTTAAGTAAACTACAATGATGTTCTTACTTTCATAAAATGCAAAATGAATCTTTCACATAAAGCACTTTTAGTGAAAATTTCACAATTCCGAACAAACAAGCATCAATCAAATCCAAAACATGATAAATGAAACTAAAACCAACTTCTTCCCCAAATCAAACAAACCAACACATAAATGCTTCAATCAACAAACCAAGCAATGTAATCTATGCTCGGAAAGAGAAAAGAGACACTTGAAATAAGAGAACAAACTAGACTCTTTCACTCATTCAATTGAAAATGAAGCAATGAAGATGTTGAGACTGAAAGATGGATTAAATGAAGCAGAAAATCATAAAATTGGCACAATGAGTAAACAAACAAATGAACAGTAATTGACCTAGATGCCCTAGGGTCATAGAAACCATTCAAAAAATCAAGCAATGAAACTTCAAGCCAATCAATCAATCAAAACCAACAAAAAAAGCATCCTCATCACTTTTGGGCGAAAGAAGAGAGTCTGAGGGTCAACATACACTGGCACTGGAATGGGAAAAAAACTCTAATTTTTTCTTAACTCAGAGACCAACACGACATTTGGGCTAAAACTAGTGCTGATTAGCGCGATTGTTTGACCAAAAATAGCGCTAATCGATGGATTCAAAGAAAAATTAAAAATAACTTCACACAGGACTAGACTTAACACATCAGAGGGTGGGCTAGTGTCTGTATGCCTTCAAACAGGTCTTTACAGATCCAGATGACCATAAATAAACAAACTAGACACACAAGTAGAAAAAAATAGATTGATGAAAAGGAGATGCATTTCCCTAGCAGAGTCACCACTTTGTGGTGTAGGAATATCCTCTCTGTGGACAGAGACGATCCCTCTAGCCCAAGAGAGTGGGTCTAGCCACAAACAAGACAATCTAATGTAAATTTCCTTAGATTAGAATCGAATAAGAGGGCCTACCTCTTATAACTTTAATCCACTTAATGGGGATCTTGCTTCCTTTCTCTAGGTTCCTTTCATTCAAGTACCTAAAACAAACATGCAAGAACCAAGGCTTCCTAGAGATTAAACCACCTCCATCCTCAGGCTTTACCACAATCCAACCAAAATTAGTCAAGGGATCATTAGACCCAAAACAAGAACACAAATAACCAGGTCTTCCTAGAGATTAAACCACTTCCACCCTCAGGATTTACTGCAATCCCATCAAAATCGATCAGCGGATTACTAGGCCCAAAATAAGTTTGGATGCCTCAAAATTTATTCACCAATACCTTGAGGAATTTGTCTATCTCCACCCTCAAGATTTACCATAATCCTACCAAAATCGGACAAGGGATTAATAGGTCCAAAATAAGCTTAAATTCCTCAAAAATTCATCACCAATACCTTGAGGAATTTTCTTATCTCCACCCTCAAGATTTAACGCAATCCCACCAAAACCGTTCAATGGATTCCTATGCCCTTGGGAATTTTCCTCAAACTACCTCGCCCGGTTCCAAAAACATCTAACAATCCAAAGCTCAACAAAGTAAAAGAACCCCATCACACCATGGTTATTCGGAAATGGAAAAGCAAGGTTGAAACCACTGTCACACTTGGAAAATCCCATGGAAATGACAACAAGAGAACCAAATACACACATGCATCTACCATGCATTCACAAACTAACTAGGAAGTAACACATTCAACTTATTTCCTACAAGTTTTCCTACTAAAGCTACTTGATACAACTTTTCCTTGCTTGCCCTTTACTTTCCTATCCTTTCTTGTCCTTCCTTGCTTTCCCTTTTCCAATGCTAGAGTGCTCTAAGTGTCCAAGAGTATGAGAGAATAGAGATAGAGCTTCAAAATTGAACTCACAAAAGTTGTGAACTGATCCTCGGAATCCTTTTTATTATTAAGGTCTATCTTTTCTTTAATTTCCTCTATTTTCCTTCAATTTCCTTCTCATGAAAATCTATGACCTTTCATCTCCCTTTTCTCCTATTTTTGTTTATTTTCATAAATAAAATGCCAATTAATGCCTCTTTTTCTTTGCCAATGCCTTTTCCATTGTTTCTTAGCCATAATAAACCAAATGAACATGCACTAGGATGTTTTTCCCAACATTCAACTTGGAATATGTTTCCTATGACCTTGGTCTTATTTTTCCTTTATTAACTTTATTACATGAACTTTTAACCCGGGGCTATTACAAACCCCTCCCCCTTAGGGGAACACCGTCCTCAGTGTTCTATGACACCTATGACCAGCAAAACCGTTGAAACCAAAACATATTGCCCATGGATCTTTATAACTTAGATCGATGTAGTATTTACAATGAACAACCTGCTAAAAAGAAAAACCAACATGACAATATAACAACCATATCGCTTATTGAAGTTTTATAACACATATCATTGTGATATTTACAATAACTACCATACATAAATATGTACATATACCAAAACTCCTTTGCCTCAACTCACAAACAATGAAGTATACATAGGCCACATCTGATCAACCATATCTAATGTAGCTTCATTGGGCCCAAAGTGCTTCCAATGCACTTTAAATTGCTCGATTTCTTGGTTCCGGAGCATGAGTTTTTTCCGCTGTAATATGAACTAAGGTCCTGGCTGGAATTCTCCTTCTGGCTCCACCTACAATACTGACCAATCAATCACATCATCAACATCTTTCACATATCTTTTAAGCAATGAAACATGGAAAACATCATGGAATTTTACTATCAGTGGTAGTGCAAATCGGTAGGTCACTAGTCCAATCCTCTAAAGGATCTCAAAAGGCCCGTAGTACTAAGGTGCCAACTTAGCATAGTCCCAATCCTCAAGGATCTCCTCTTGGGCTTGATGAAAAAGTACATATGCTCCCCAACTTGAAACCCCTTAAACACCTTGTGCTGATTTGCATAAATTTTTTGTCTATCCTGTGTTTCCTTTAGATTCTTCTTGATAACCTGCATTTCTTGTTCCATCTCTGCCAACATGTTTGGTTTAATCATTACCATTTTCACTAGATCACTTCAGCTGATGGGAGTATTATAATTCCACCAATAAAGTGCCTCATACAAAGTCATCCTCAGTGACTTGATACCAATTGTTGTAAGAAAACTCGACCAATGGAAGGTACTCCTTCCACCTCCTCTGTTGGTGCATAACATACATCCTCAACATTTTCTCCATAATCATGTTGACCCTATGTGTATGTACATATGTCAGAGGATGATAAGTTGTACTAAATGCCAATTTCTACCCAAGCCTACAAATAAATCCTTCCAAAACCTCGAAGTGAACTTGGCATCTCTGTCGGATACAATCTTCTTAGGAATACCATGAAATCCTACTATCTCCCCAATGAAGACCTGTGCTACCTCACTAGTTGAATAAGTAGACTTAACCACTATGAATTGAGCTACCTTAGTCAACCTATGATGTTCTCGACAAACCTGTGATGAAATCCATATAAATGAGCTCCCATTTCCATTCTGCAAATGGAATCGGTTATAGTACCACTTGGATGCTTGCACTCTACTTTTACTTGTCGACAATACAAACACTTGGCGATGAACTCAACTACCTCTTTCTTCAGATTTAGCTAGTAGTAGAACTTCTTCAAATTTGTTAGAGTCTTATGATATCCCAGATGAGTTAAATATGGCTTAACATGAAATTCCCTCAAGATAAGATTCTTGGGTTCACTTTTGTCCGACACATAGATCTTGTCCCTAAACCTCACTAAACCATTTTCCATGAGATGATAATCCACATCCTGATCACCTATACCCTGTTGTTGTAACTAGTGATTAAGCTCCCTCTACTTGTCATTTTGTTGTCCTGCTTATAAGATCTGATACTGTAAATATGTCCCATATGAAGTCATAGTTGCTATGCGATTTACCTACACTCTTCTACTAAGAGCATCTGCAACCCTATTCTCCTTTCCCTTGATTTACCTAATCTCAAAGTCAAACTCAATGAGCATGGCCAACCATATAGCTTGTCTAACATTTATATTAGGTTCATCAAACAAGTATCTCATCCCACTATGATCACTCATCAACAAAACCCTCCTGCCAAGAAGATAGTTCCTCCACATATTCAATGCATGAATGATTGCAGATCATGCATCACATAGTTCTGCTCATGCTTATTCAGTTTCCTTGCCTCATAGTGTACTACCTGTCCCTCCTACATTAGTACTCCACCAAGTCCTCTCTTGCAATCATCTATATATACCACAAAATCTTTATCTGGATTTGTAATCTTTAGAACTGGAGCGTTTGTAAGGAGCTACTTCAACTGCTCAAAACTAGATGCACATTCCTCTGTCCATTCAAATTTCTTTCCCTTTCTCTGCAATGATGTAATAGGATAGGTAATCTATGAGAAGTTCCTGATGAACCTCCTATAGTAACCTGCTAACCCCATGAATGATATGACCTCATCCAAATTTCTAGCAACTTCCCATTCCATGATAGTGCTTAACTCTTCTGGATCCACTACTATGCCTTCCTTAGAAACAACATGTCTCGAGTAATGTACCTCTGTTTCAAAGAAACTGCAAATAATAATCTTGGAATACAATTGATGCTTTCTTAGCAATCTCAATACTATTGTTAAGTTTTCATCATGCTCTTCCTCATTCTTAGAATATATCAATATATCATCAATGAATACAATCACAAACTTGTCCAGATAAGGACACAACACACTATTCATCAAACACATGAAAGTAGTTGGAGCATTTGTCAAACCAAAAGGAACCACAACAAACTAATAATGTCCATACCTAGTCCAGAAAGTAGTCTTGTAGATGTCCTCTTCTTTGATGTGTATCTAATGATATCCTGATCTCAGATCAATCTTTGAGAACATTATTTCCCATTTCAATTGATCAAACAAGTCATCAATCCTTGGCAAAAGGTACCATTCTTGATGGTTATCTTATTCAACTACCTATAATCAATACACAACCTAAGAGTCCCATCCTTCTTCTTCATAAACAACACTGGTGCACCCTAAGGTGATACAATTGGCCTAATGTATCCCTTGTCAAGCATTTCCTTTAACTGAAACTTTAATTCCACTAACTCTAAAGTGATCGTCTTGTAAGGTGCCTTTGATGTTGGTGCTTCTCCTAGTACTAACTCAATAAAAAAGTCCACTTCCCTATGAGGCGGTAACTCTGAAATCTATATTTGAAATACATCCTGAAACTGCTGCAAACCTGGGTACCTCTTCAAGCCTTGTTACATCCTCAACATCCTTACCTTCATCACTGGAAACATGCATTTCAAACAATACACACTTTTTCCTGCAACTATGTTTTTCCTGCATAGTTGTGACCATTCTAACCAATGTAAGTTTCTTCTTACCCTGCAAGATTCTCTTCTCTCCATCATAATACAAGCACTAAATAGCCTTCTCATAATGTTCCACCTTAGTCTTGTGAAGGTACAACCAATCCATACCCAATAACATATTGTATGATCCCAATGGAAGCACATTTATATGTGTTGATGTAGGCATACCATTCAACTCAAATGCACAAGCTCTTACCTAATGATGAACTCTTTTCATAGTACTTGTAGCCAACTACACCAACCAAGATTATGCATGCACTTCTTTTTCTCAAACTAGACTTATCCACCAAGTCAGGGTTAACATAACTATAATTAGATCCAGCGTCAATAAAAATATAAAAAGCTCGATCACAGAGCTTACCTTCCGTCTCAATAATAGATGCCTGGTGATCTGCTTGCCTAATATCAAGAGTTGTATAAATCTGAGGAATGCTTTGCCCAACATCCCCAACTGTCTACGCTTCCTGAGAACTGTAGATATGAGGCCTACCACCCTATTACAACGGACAATCCTTCTTTAGATTATCCTTGCCACGTATCCAACACTACAATTGTCTCCTACCATCACCTCTATTTTGTTGTTCTCTAGGTTGAGGTCCATGTCCCTTCTGTATTGCATTAAACATATTGCAAGGAGCAACATTTTCCTTCTCACCTACATCCTCAGGTCGTGTTCACTTCGGTGGCCATTTTCCTTTATTCTTGTCATTCCATTTCCAACCCTACTTAGACTTGGTCTTATGCTTCGATTACTCATAATAGTGCTTCAACTTCCCAAAGACTTCTTCTAGTGACTAAGGCTCGTCATACTCAATATGATCCTTAAATGTTAATGGCAATCCACTGGTAAATCTCTGAACTTGGTTTTCTCATCCTTAAGATACCTCACATACCTCAACAACTCCAAGAACTTAGTCATGTACTCCTCATCTGTCATCGATCCCATCTTCAAATCATAGAACTCCTTGGCTTTTCCGTCATAGTACCTTCTAAAAAATAACTATTCCTGAAATATCTCTTGAATTCATGCCAACTCAACTCCTCTGTCCTGATGTCTCTGACACACTTCACATCTTCCCACTAGATGTCTTCTTTCCCTTTGAAACTAAAAATAGCTATCTTGGCATTCATGTTCTTTGTGTAGTCATGCAACTCATAGAACTTCTTCATCCCAATCAACCGTACTTCTGAATCTTCCTATTTCTTCAGCTCTCCATCAAGTGTAAATGGCTTGGCTTTCTTGAACTCATCCAACAAATATCCCCTGTCACTCCTCCTATAAGGATGATAGCGATGCTAACCATGATACCTGTTTGAACCAGAACTATAGTAGAATCCATATCCACTGCCTCTCCTATTAGGTGTATCCAAGAAATTGCCATCTTTAACTGTGTCATCTATCTCCGATCTATGCCCACCACGAGACCTAGTACCACATGCCTCATTAGTCCTATCCTCTTGTCCATAATTGATTTGTGGTTGTCCCTGTCTCTGCAAGTCTGACAAATTCTGAAGGACAATTGCATTGACTTCTGTTTGTTTCTTCTATGCCCTGGCAAGTCTTTCCTATGACTGAATGATCATGTCATTATATGCATTGTAACTTTTGATTTCTACCTTTAAACTTCTCAAAATTTATGTTATGTCTCAAGAGTACTCATCTCTTGGTTGCTCATCTAATCTGTAAGGGTAGTCTCGTGAACTGTAATCCACCAATTTTCTAGTCGTCTTTAATATTCTTCTTCTTGCAAACATGCCATGTTAGATAAACCAAATACAAACATAATCAATATACCTTAGTGAAGTTCAGGGGAGGCTATCTTGTCTGCAAAATAAGTCTAGATTAGCACAATACATGTATATACATAATCATATCAATATACTGACATCATGCATGATAACACCAACGACATACCATGACCTCATGCGTGAAAACCATAACCATGATAATGCATGCATAACAACCATATAGACACTAACATGTATGTATGACAAACACATTCCACCCATCTAGTCTAAGCATTGAACCATTCTTTGATGCCAATCTGTAACCACCCCTCCCACATTTACCCACTTTCACTGACCAACAGGAGTAAACATGAGTTAAGGGATATTATGACATGAATCAACCTCCTAAGGATAGTTAAGGAAGTGAAATCAATGAATTGAAACCTTACTGACCTTCTTCAAGAGCTACAAGACACCCAGGAGCCAAACCACCGCTTTCAATGCCCAAACCCTGAGCTGGAATGCTTTTTCAGTGACCTGGAATCCCAATCACATGCATGCCAAGGCCTCCGTGTGGTTGAGGACCTCCGACCACATGCATAAGCCTACCAAGTAGCGGTTGTGACTTAAAATCCTTAGTTCAAAGGGTGTGGTCCCAAATTTTGAGCCTAAATTTTAGGTTAGCCTCCAGACCACTTCCCAACACTCAATGAGACTTTCAAGAATGAAAAATAACATCAGGACAAAGCCATTCATACAAAACTTAATCAAAGACCTGACCTATCCAAGAACAAACATGACATTCATTTCATAAAACATATTGAGGACATGTAATCTACAGGTCATGAATGCATATCTGAACATAGGGTCTGTTGCTTATCTGAGAATGATCAAGAAAGGTCTAATTCCCTCTCATAATAACTACAATAACATTTGTTATCTCACATATTCAATAACCATTCCTTAACTAATCAAAACATTTCAAGAGCCATAACTAGAACCTATTATGAAACCATGCTTATAACCAAAATAATAACCATGATAGAACTACCATCAAAGCCACATAAGAACAAGTACAATTATGCTTGAAATACAATAGGAAAAGAGCTCCTATTAACATATGCAAGAGCAAACCAAGTTAGGGACTTCCATGTACCACTCGACCATAGATTGGGCTGAACCAAACCTTTCTTTCAACCAATCACCCCCATGTTGTATTCCAAACATGAATGTGAGACTCAAGACAAAAACAATTAGGGCTTCCCACAGATTAAAGCACCTCCACCCTCAGGCTTTACCGCAATCCTGCCAAAATCGTTCAAGGGATCACTAGGCCCAAAACAAGAACACAAATAACCAGGGCTTCTGTTAGGTCCCTATAATACTATTGATTCCCCATTACTATTGTAATTGTAGCCCTTATTGTTATTTTTGTGCCCCTATTGTCCCCATATTGTTATTATTGTGCCCCATAGAAGCCCACTATTGTTATTGTTGTGCCCTTATATTATTATTGTTATGTC
>APFE031114026.1:31428-48870 GCA_000404065.3 Pinus taeda
CGGCCACCTGCCAAGTCCACTTGGACCCCCACCATGGTTTCTTTCAGCTTTTCAGTTTCCTTAATTGTAGCACAGTTTACTATTTTTAGCATTTTTTCGGGTCCTGAATTTCTAGCGTCGTTTTGTGGCCCTAAATGACATTTTTTAGGAAATCTGGGAGCAACATGGGTCCATGGACCGATGTTGCTCTTCCCAAAGTTGTAGTTCTTGAATAGATATTTCTAACAAGATATTGTATGTGTCAAACGAAGATCGTATGCCAAAGTTACAACCCCAGGAAGTTGATCTACCAATTTACCCAAACGGGGCCCACAATTTGGCGTTTCATCTTCTAGGGTTAGGTTTTTGGATGTTTAGGGTTTTCCATTGTTTCTCAATAATAAATAGCCCTTCAAGCCTCATTGTAACATAGTTCAAAGGCATGTAGCCACCACATCTCTTCTCATAGATAAGCTACCATCGCCCTAGTTGTTTATTTCCATTTTCTGTTTATAAGCATATCTTAGTATTTTACATTAATGAAATGAAGTATTATTTCCCTTGCATCTTTGTGTTTATGGTTATCTCTGTAATTTGTTGCGTTCCTATTTAAATCTGGATCAATGGTATCAGAGCGGTTTTATTTTTCTCTGTTTTTCTTTGCATGTCCCCAACGAGGTCGAGATATAAGGAGTTAGGGCTTGAATTGGTCGAACCTTTGGAAGACCAGCCTCGCAAAACCCGACGGCCTCCCATGGTGGATGAGAAGAAATATGAGGGGGCAGGAGATCCTATCAAAATATTGCTCGAAGAAGCCCTCGAGCGACAAAGGAACACGATGATGGACAACTTTGCCCAGATCCTTCAGCGGCTACCCAAGGGAAATGCATCGGATTCCCACAACTACTCTGAAAACGCCACACCATTTAAGGTACAAGTTAATTTTGAAATACCCATATTCGAGGGTCAGATAGACGCAGATACCGTCGATAAATGGTTAAATTTGCTAGAGGGTTATTTTTCTATTCGTGATTTTTCCAGTAGGGAAAAGATTATTTTCGCTCTTCTCAAAGCAGCCCCCCACGTCAAGCACTGGTGGGAAACCTACTGCGAGCAGAAGGATGAAACTATTGGCTCACTATTTTCAGCCGCACCCACTTGGAATTCATTTCGGGATTCCATCAAGGAGCAGTACTACCCTGTCGGAAGCTATGAGGATCAATACATAAAGTGGACCATGCTGCGGCAGAGAAGGGACCAAGATGTGTCGGAGTTTACCAATATTTTCCATACCCTTCGCACAAAGTTGGGTATCAAGGATTCGGAGCAGCATTTGATACTCAAATATTGTGGCTACCTGCACAAGTACATCCAGGATGAAATAGAATTCCTGAACATCTCCTCGCTCGACAAGGCATACCGATATGTTGTCAAGGTCGAGCAAAAGTTTAAACAATAGAAGCGATACTTTGGATCTGTGAATCTGAAGCAAGGGAAAGGTGCCCCCAAACCACAGAACAAAAGAAAAAACAAAGGTGGGGTGGCCCAAGACAACCCACCAAAGCTGCAAGCAAAGAACAGTGCCACGAAGCCGAAAAAAGGACATGGGAAAATGGTGTGAGTTTCATAAGAGCTCTACTCACAACACAAGTGAGTGTCGGGCCAAGCAGTCACTGGTAGCTGAGCTAAAGGCTTCAAAATTAGATGCATGTTCCGACTCTGAGTCAGAACCCGACAAGGGGAATGAAAAAGGGAAGCAGATTATCGATGCGGAGCCCAACGCCACCGTTGCCACCACGAAGATCCAGAAAGAGGAACCCAAAGATCCAGAGGAGGAAGAGCGTCTCTTCCACTCCCAGATGTGGGTAAAGGGATCCCGTTGCAGTTCATTGTCGACAGCAAGAGCCAAAAGAACCTTATTTCGGTAGAGGTTGTGAAGCGGCTAGGCTTACTGACCACAACACATCCACAATTGTACACCATCAAGTGGCTTCACCAAGGACGGGATCTTCGTGTGAGCTAGCAATGTCACCTTCCATACAATATCAAGCCCTTCACAGATGAGGTATTGTGTGACATTGCTCCCCTTGAAGTTTGTGATGTATTATTAGGACAACCGTACTTATGGAAGCGACATGTTGTGTATGAATCAAGGCCCCTGTGTTGTTATTATTACTTTGGGAAATAAGTTGTGTAGGATACCGGAGGTAGCACCACCTACCGCCATCTCTTTGGTTACTGCAAAAAATTGTAGTAAGAAATTTGTTTTCCTGATGATAAGCCCTCAAGAAAGAAGAAGACGATGGCCATGACCTCCAGACAAGGCCCCTCTGCACGACAACTACAGATGGACAAGTTCATGGACGAGTACGAGGACATCTTCACCTCCCCCGCAAGGGTTCCTCTACACTGTCAGGTCAAGCACTCCATCGATCTGACCCCAGGTGCACCATTTCCAAATGGACCAATCTATTATCACCAAATTAGGACCCTGATAGGCTTTTGATCAGACTATCTCAGTGTAACTATTTCAAAACAATATTTTAGCTAAGGCCTAGCCTCCTCAACCTGAGAGGGCTCTCTCAAAGGGTTAATGATATTGATTAAAGATATGGATAGATGGCTAACTCTATGGTTTGTGATTTTATATGTTTATAGGTTGAAAGATGAAGGTTGGCTACCATTGGGCTATGGAGTCAAAGTATTTTTTAAGTACCATAGCAAGATTAGCTTAACATGAAAGTTAGGGCATAAAGAGTTTTTATACATCAACAAAACAAAGATACAATACAAGGAGACACAGTTTATAAATACATGAAGTTAGAGCATCATTGATGAGTTCTAAGTAACATGTATTCATACCACTGCAAGTAAGTGAAAGAGGAAATCCATGAGACAATAGGACATTAAAAACTCTCTTTTAATCCTAAATAGTGAAGCCAAAACATTCTACCTAGCATGGAAGTCAAGGCATTATAGAGTTCAAGTGCAGAAATGCAAATATAAAACAGTGAAACACAGTTAGTTTATCTATGAAGGAAGTCAGAGCATCATTGATGAATTCTGAGTATCATAAGTAAACACCACTACAATGTAAGTATTGGAAGATGCCATCAAAACAAGAACATACAAGAAATCTTCATGAAACTTGAGTTGTCTAAGTAGAAACTCTGCATTAGGTTAAAAATATACACAGTCTGTACATAAAGCAGCAGCTAAACCAAAAAGTCTCCAACGCCTTGCTAATTCGACCTCTTGCTTTATATATAGCATTTACAACATGGATTACCTCATCCCTCATCAAAATAATTTGAATTTCTATTATTGACACCTATTCTAACCATAAAACAGACTATTAAATACAAGTGACAACTAACTGACTGTCTTAGAGTCTTAATACAATTAGGAGTACAACTCCTTGCTATGACTAAACCACCTTAACTAAAAATTGAATGCATTCTTTGACAGCTGCAACCTCATGAGGTCGAATTTGATGAAGCCTCTCACATTGTCACCTTACTGCTGATGATAAACCCTAGAAATTAGGGAACATGTTTCCCTGTTTTTAGGTTTAGGATCCTTGAAAATTAGCACGTGGGACAGAGCCTTTATTTTCTCATCCATGACATATTTTATGAAACTGAAGGAGGTGTTTTTATTCCATGCTGTCTAGAACAAAAACCTCTCTTGGTTTGTAAAAACACTTCTCCAGCTATCCAAAATCTATCCTTGAAAAACACGTGTAAAATAGGAAAAATCTATTCTCTGAAATTAGGGTTTCAAAGAAAGCTTAGTATCTCCAAACTGATAACATTTATGAAGAAAGTGAGATAGGTTATTATATTTGGAGATTTTATGAAGAGAAACCTCCTTTAGAATTCCAAAATACCTTTTCCTGTGACCAGAAACAGATCTTTAAAAAGACTACTAAAACCAGAAGACAAAGCTTGGCTTTCAGCAATTTCATAACGCAAGTTTAACCATAAATTTATCCCATTTCATAACGAATTTTAATAAACTGAAAGAGGTTTTTGTATTTCAGTATGTTGGAAAGAAAATCCTCTTTCAGTTTTCAAAATTGAGTTCTCCGTTGCTCAGGAACCCTTCTTGAAGTTGACCAGTAAAAGCAAAAATCAGAGTCTTTTATGTTGAAAAAGGCTTTTTCAGTGGTTGCGTAGCATGCTACGAAAACTCCTAGTTCAGTGATTTCGTAGCACAAAATAGGATTTTTACACTGTCTACGCTACGAAAATGTGGATTCGTAGCAAATTTCAAAATTTCTTCAAAATGATGTGAGATATGACTTCTAAACACATGGTGAGGCTTCTAGGACATGGAATGAGGTTGTCAAACTTTATTTGGAAAAGAGAATGACACTATTGAGATGAGATAACTCAAAACCTATTATAAGTCTATGACTAGAAACAAGGCAAACTTTCCAAAGTTTAGAAACAAAAATTTTAAGGTGATAACAGTGGCTCCACTCGAGATAGTGTGCCCTTGTGGTACACTAAGAACCTGTAGCTCCAGTGCTGCTATCCATCCTCTAGAATAAAACTTTGAACTTCTACGCAATATGCTCCCCAAGCCTTTAATGATTTATGTAAGAAGAATTCAAACTACACCTACTGAAACAGATGCTCAGTCAACCTACCCTGAGCTTATTTGCACATTCCTTCCTGCCCTATCAGTTGCAATCTCCACTTGTAGCTCAAGGAACATGAAACTTCCAATGAGGCCAGTCATCTATCTGATCTGACACTTGAATCTCTTGATTGTGCTTGAAGCAAAAATAAACCAAATACTAAAATAACAAAGGCAACATGAGATGTAACTAATCTTCAAGATAAAAATATAACTAGAAATCTGAACAACAAAACTTTTCCATGTAATTAGTTATAGGGTCAAAAAAGACATGATTAGTTTGATGATTCTCATAACATTCTATATTTTTAGACAACTAATTCTTAGCCACACAAAATTCCTTTGATATGCTATCCAATTGCCTTTCTGCATGATTCCCATAGACAATGTAATTTTCCTCGCTATTATGATCATTCTTTGAAGTAATTTGCTGCAAGGAATTACATAAATGATCAACCTTTTCCTCTGCCTAAGGGTTATAAAAAATTTCCTCCAGTGTTTCTTCTTGGTGTTTGCAATTATTTTCATCTTCATTATGATCCGAAGACTGACAAGTTTGTTGCATCTCTACATCAATCTCGGAGGATGTAATATGATTTTCATAAGTAAACCCCTATTGAATTTCATGTTGCATTTCATGGGATGTTATCCTTTCTTCTTGGTGTTGAAATGTATTGTTATGAAAAGCCTCTAAAATTTCTTCATCCATGAATTCATCATCATCATAACAATCCTCCAAATATTTAATAAAACTCACATAATGTTTACAGCAACCTTTGACTAGCAATAAGGAGGGATGACACCCTTTATACATGTCATAAAATACATCATGGAAATCAGCAAGAGAATATAATGAATCATTTTCCAAGCTTTTATACCAAGACCATGCTTTTCCTTCTAAAGTGGTCATAAACATCTTCATGAGACAATCTTTAGGGAAGTGAACCTTAATATTGCATACATGCATATGGAACCTAACCAAATGAAGAGTAGTCATTATCTTTCTTTTCATCTTTGAATAATGGAAGATCATCTAACCAATCAACCTTTGGCATAGGATTTGGAAAACCAGGGATATGAGACTGATTCATAGGGGCATACCTGGCATTCATTCTTGCAATGGAACTCATCTTGAAACTTCATCAAGCTACTGATCTTCTAGTAGTGGAGTCACCTTCCAATTTGTTATTTGATGTGTGGAGTCACCAAGGTAGATTGCAGCCTCGAAAACTTTTTGAGCTCCTACTAACTTCAGAAGTTCCACAGCTTTCTAGGTCTTGCCAACTTCTATCGCAGGTTCGTGTTGGGATTTTCTCATATCACTTGGCCCTTGAGTCAAGTCACCAAGGGAGGATTGAAAGCAAAATTATTTTGGTCTGAATCTCAACAGAAGGCATTCACATAGTTGAAATATCGCCTCTGCTCTGCACCATTGCTCGCATTGCCAGACTTGCAACAACCATTTGAGGTCAAGACAGATGCCTTTGACTATGTTATTGGGGCAATCCTTACTCAACACGGGCATCCAGTGGCATATCACAGTGAGACACTTTCTGACATAGTCCGGAAGTATCCCACTTATGACAAAGACATGTATTCCATTGTACAGGCCTGCTGACAATGGAAACATTACATTTTGGGGAAGGAAATGGTCATCCACACAGACCCAAGGGAAATTGCATAATGATCACCATCAAAAGTGGTCCACATACCTACAACAGTTCCATTTGAATATCAAGTACAAGAAGGGCAGCACCAATAACATTGCAGATTGCCTCAGTCGGCCACTGATCATGTCATTAACCACCTTGCTCAACTCTTGTGGGCACGCGACTACTAATTGATCACTTCTCTACAAAAGTGACCCAGAATTTAGCCACACATACCAGACACTCTTAGAGGGTTCGCATGTTCCATATTTTCACCTCCCAGATGCCTTGTTATGCCACCTGGGTCACCTTTCTGTTGCTTCAAGCGAGCGTGCCAAGATGATTTGGGAAGCACACTACAGTCAGGTTGTTGGGCATTTTGGTGTCAAGAAAATAGTGGCAATACTGCAGAAGTATTTCTATTGGCCGAATCTTCAACAGGATGTCGGGAAGTACATCAGATCATGCACTTCCTATGCCATTGCCAAACTGCCAGTCAAGAAGCAAGGCCTCTATACCACACTTCCTACCCCCAGTCGACCTTGGGAATCCATCTCCATCGATTACATGTCAGGCCTTCCTTCCACTAAGCATGGGAACGACTGTGTCTTTGTGGTCGTCGACAGGTTCTCGAAGTTGACCATTCTAGCAGCCTACAAGAAGAATATCGTGGCATAAGCCACTGCTAAACTCTTCTTTGAATGAGTGTGGGTACACTTTGGGATCCCACAGTCTATCATCTCAGATCAGGATAGAAGGTTCCTCAGTACATTTTGTTCCAGTCTCTGGTCGATGCTGGACACCAAACTCACTAAGTCCACAGCCTTCTAGCCTCAAACTAATGGCCAGACAGAGGTTGTCAACAGGATGATTGTACACATTCTATGCATGTACAACTCGAAGCATCCACGCACATGGGATGAGGGCCTCCCCTATGTTTAGCACAGTTACAACCGGGCTCTCCATAGTTCAACTGGCCACAGCCCTTTTCACGGGGGCTTTGGATTCCAGCCATTATGTCCCATTGATGTCGCCATGCCATTTACAGCTACTCACGCAGATTCGGCTCATGTCCAATCCGAAACACATAAGGCAAACAACTTCATTGAGCACATCCAACATATTCGCCAACAAGTCCATGACATTCTTGAGAAATAAAATGCTAAGTACTATCAGTGACATGATCAACATCGAGTGCCACACAAGTTTCACGTGGGCGACAAAGTCTAGTTGCATTTGCAAAAGGAACGCCTTACCGGAGCCTATCGGAAACTCAAACTGCTCCGATATGGTCCTTACACCATTACCAAGGCTATGGGAGATAATGCATTTGAGCTCAGCATTCCCTGATTCCTTGGTCTGCACCCAGTGTTCAATGTGTACCGCCTTCGGCCATACTTTCCACCATTACTAGACACATCCGACACTGCAGAACAACTCACACCCACAGAGTTAAATCCAAATTGCATGGAACAAGCTGCAACTAATCATATCATGGACACACAGATCAAGCACACTTGCCAGCAGAACATCCAACTGTATTGAGTTGTCAAATCAACTCCTTCACCAGGGCAAGTGGTTCACCAGGGACCAAGTTCAACAAAAGTTTCCTCATCTCATCGAGGAACTCAACGCAATGGGGAGCATTGCTTCCTAAGGGGGGAGGAATGATCCAGGTGGATATTGGTGGCCACCCGCCAAGTCCACTTGGACCCCCACCATGGTTTCTTTCAGCTTTTCAGTTTCCTTAATTGTAGCACTGTTTACTATTTTTAGCAGTTTTTCAGGTCCTAAACTTCCGGAGCCGTTTTAAGGCCCTAAATGACGTTTTTTGGGAAATTTGGGAGCAACATGGGTCCATGAACCAATTTTTCTCTTCCTAAAGTTGTAGTTCTTGGATTTATCTTTCTAACGAGATATTGTACGCGTCAAACAGAGATCGTATGCCAAAGTTATGACCCTAGGAAGTTGATGTACCAATTTACCCAAACGGGGCCCACAATTTGGCGTTTCACCTTCTAGGGTTAGGTTTTTGGATGTTTAGGGTTTTCCATTGTTTCTCAATAATAAATATGCCTTCGAGCCTCATTGTAAACACAGTTCAGAGGCATGTAGCCACCACATCTCTTCTCAGAGATAAGCTACCATCGCCCTAGCTGTTTATTTCCATTTTCTGTTTGTAAGCATATCTCAATATTTTACATTAATGAAATGAAGTATTATTTCCATTGCATCTTTGTGTTTATGGTTATCTTTGTATTTTTTTGTGTTCCTGTTTAAATCTAGATTAGTGGTATCAGAGCGGTCTGCTTTTTTTTTGCATGTCCCCAACGAGGTCAGGATATAAGGAGTTAGGGCTTGAACTGGTCGAACCTTTGCAAGACCAACCTCACAAAACCTGACGGCCTCCCATGGCGGATGAAAAGAAAGATGAGGGGGCAGGAGATCCTATCAAAATATTGCTCGAAGAAACACTCGAGTGACAAAGGAACGTGATGATGGACAACTTTGCCCAGATCCTTCAGCAGCTACCCAGGGGTGATGCATCAACTTCCCACAACTACTCCGGAAACGCCACACCATTTAAGGTACAAGTTAATTTTGAAATCCCCATATTCGAGGGTTAGATAGACGCAGATGTCATCGATAAATGGGTAAATCTACTAGAGGGTTATTTTTCTGTTCATGATTTTTCCAGTCGGGAAAAGATTATTTTCGCTCTTCTCAAAGCAACCCCCCACGTCAAGGACTAGTGGGAAACCTACTGTGATCAGAAGGATGAAAATACTGGCTCACTATTTTCAGATACACCCACTTGGAATTCATTCCAGGATGCCATCAAGGAGCAGTACTACCCTCTCGGAAGCTATGAGGATCAATACATAAAGTGAACCACGTTGCGGCAAGGAAGGGACCAAGACGTGCCAGAGTTTACCAATATTTTCCATACCCTTCGCAAAAAGTTGGGTATCAAGGATTCGGAGCAGCATTTGATACTCAAATACCGCAGCTACCTACACAAGTACATCTAGGAAGAAATAGAATTCCTGAACATCTCCTCGCTCGATAAGGCATACCGATATGTCGTCAAGGTCGAGTAAAAGTTTAAACAGAAGAAGCGAGACTTTGGATCTGTGAATCCGAAGCAAGGGAAAGGTGCCCCCAAACCGCAGAGCAAAGGAGAAAACCAAGGTGGGATGGCCCAAGACAACCCGCCAAAGATGCAAGCAAAGAACATCATCGCGAAGCCGAAAATGGACACGGGAAAATGGTGTGAGTTCCATAAGAGCTCTACTCACAACACAATTGAGTGTCGGGCCAAGCAGTCACTGGTGGTTGAGCTAAAGGTTTCAGAATCATATGCATGTTATGACTCTGAGTCAGAACCTGACAAGGGGAATGACAAAGGGAAGCAGATTATCGATGTGGAGCCCAATGCCACCGTCACCACCATGAAGATCTAGAAAGAGGAACCTGAAGATCTAGAGGAGGAGGAGTATCTCTTCCACTCCCAGATGTGGGTAAAGGGATCCCCACTGCAGTTCATTGTCGATAGCGGGAGCCAAAAGAACCTCATTTTGGCAGAGGTCGTGAAGCAGTTGGGCTTACCGACCACAGCACATCCATAATCGTACACCATCAGGTGGCTTCACTAAGGATGGGATCTTCGCGTGAGCCAACAGTGTTGCCTTCCATACAACATCAAGCCCTTCATGGATGAGGTGTTGTGTGACATTTCTCCCCTTGAAGTTTGTGATGTATTATTAGGACAACCATACTTGTGGAAGTGACATGTTTTGTATGAATCAAGGCCCCATGCTGTTATTATTACTTTGGGAAATAAGTTGTACAGGATACCGAAGGTAGCACCGCCTACCGCCATCTCTTTGGTTACTGCAAAACAATGTAGTAAGCTCATTTCCAAAACCAGGAAATTTGTTTTCCTGATGATACGCCCTCAAGAAAAGAAGAAGACAGTGGCCACGACCTCCAGACAGGGCCCCTCTGCATGACAACTACAGATGGACAGGGTCGTGGAGGAGTATGAGGACATCTTCACCTCCCCTACAAGGGTTCCTTTGCACTGTCAAGTCAAGCACTCCATCGATCTGACCCTAGGTGCACCATTGCCCAATGGACCAATCTATCAGTGCTCCATTCTGGAGAACGATGAAATCAAAAGGCGGATTCAGGAGCTGCTACAAAAAGGTCACATCTGTCCGAGTTCATGGCCCTGTGGAAGCCCGATCGTGTGGGCACAGAAGAAGGATGGGATCTGGAGACTTTGTATTGACTATCGGGCGCTGAACAAGATCACTGTCCGTAATAGGTACCCGATCCCACAGATTGATGACCTCCTGGACCAATTAAAGGGGGCAAAATATTTCAGCAAGATTGATTTGAAGTCAGGATATCACCAGGTACCAATCGAACCCTTCGATGTGTAGAAAACTGCCTTCAAAGCCAAGGAGGGCTTTTTCGAATGGTTGTTTATGCCTTTCGGATTGACGAATGCTCCTGCATCCTTCTTGAGGCTAATGAATGACAACTTGTGGCCATTCACCAACTCATTTGTAGTGGTATACTTGGATGACATCCTGATCTTCAGCCAGAGTTGGGAAGAGCACCTCCACCACATCTGACAGCTTCTCCAAACACTGTGGCAACACAAGTTATGTGCCAATTTGGAGAAATGCACTTTTTACATGACCCAGGTTCAGGATCTGGGATACATTATTGATGAGCAGGGGGTGCATGTGGATCCAGCCAAGATCCAAGTCATTCAGGATTGGCCCTCTCCAACCACTCTAATGGAGCTCTGCAGATTTCTAGGTCTAGCCAACTTCTATCACGGGTTTGTGTTGGGATTTTCTCATATCACTTG
Organism: Pinus taeda; assembly: GCA_000404065.3. NCBI lineage: Eukaryota > Viridiplantae > Streptophyta > Pinopsida > Pinales > Pinaceae > Pinus > Pinus taeda. The sequence continues at coordinate 42,586 of APFE031114026.1, forward strand.
GCCCTTGAGTCAAGTCACCAAGGGAGGAGCGAAAGCAAAATTCTTTTGGTCTGAATCTCAACAAAAGGCATTCACAGAGTTGAAAGATTGCCTCTGTTCCGCACCAAAGCTCGCATTACCAGACTTGCAACAACCATTTAAGGTCGAGACAGATGCCTCTAACTATGCTATTGGGGCAGTCCTTACTCAACATGGGCATCTAATGGCATATCACAGTGAGACACTTTCCAACATAGTTTGGAAGTATCCCACTTATGACAAAGAGATGAATTCCATTATACAGGCCTGCCGAAAACGAAAACATTACATTTTGAGGAAGGAAATGATCATCCACATAGACCACCGACCCCTCTAGTTCATACAGACCCAAGGGAAATTGCAGAATGATTGCCATTAGAAGTGGTCCACATACCTGCAACAATTCCATTTGAATATCAAGTATAAGAAAGGCAACACCAATAATGTTGCAGATTGCCTCAATCGGCCACCAATCATGTCATTAACCACTGTGCTCAATTCTTGTGGGCATGAGACTGTTGATTGGCCACTTGTCTATAAAAGTGACCCAGAATTCGGCCACACATACCAGACACTCTTGGAGGGTCGGCATGTTCCAGATTTTCACCTCTAGGATGCCCTGTTATGCCACTTGGGTCACCTTTGTGTTCCTTCAAGTGAGCGTGCCAAGATGATTTGGGAAGCACACTACAGTCAGGCTGCTGGACATTTCGGGGTCGAGAAAATGGTGGCAGTACTGCAGAAATATTTCTATTGGCCGAATCTTTGACAGGATGTCAGGAAGTACATCAGATCATGCACTACCTGCACCATTGCCAAACTAACAGTCAAGAAGCAAGGCCTCTATACCCCGCTTCCTACCCCCTAGTCAACCTTAGGAATCCATCTCCATCGATTACATGTCAGGTCTTTCTTCCACTAAGCATGGAAACGACTGTTTTTTTTGTAGAAATTTCACCTGTAGAACAAACCAATATATGCAATGTCCTCAAGCATAATACTTGTTCTAATTCCACAAAACATTAAGCGGAAGCATAATCGAATTCATGAGCAACATCAAGTAGAAACATGCATAACAAGAAATAATCACACAATATATCCAGGGGAAAGCACTAGCATAAAACCCCAACCATGTATTATCAATTAAGTGGAAATCCTCTTCATAATACAAAAAGAATTAGCTCTCAAGCTATTCAGTTCTCAATGAACTATGAAGATATGAAGATATATCTCATGAACTAACCAAGCCATGTTTATATAGGCTTTACCTATGGTCCTTGCAAATTTTGCTTAGGAAATAATAGCAAAATCATATGCTATTAATTCCAAACATACCAAAATAACCAATGGTCCAACTATGCAATCCTTGAGGACATTAGTTCCTCAACCATGCAAAAACTACTTACTAGAAATAGTCATGCATCTGATAGTACACTATCCCACATCTGATCTCAATTAGGTCTCTGACAGAACTGACATGCAACAGCTATCCATGAGTGAATCCTCAGTTATCTAAAATAATAGTTATCACATGCATGCAAGCATTAACAACCTATATTTTATTATTTTAACAACTTGTTAAAATAATCTAACTGGACTTGACTAGTTAGAACTAAGTCAACCGATTCTCTCATTATAGAACTCATACTTATTCCCTCAATCAGTGGAGGAAATTAAGGATAAATTCCTCAATCAGTGGGACAACTCATGTGCATTCTCACAAAGACTTCAAATTCGAATTTCCTTAATTAATTAACTCAACTGAATTAATTAATTAATATTTCCAACTGCTGTTAAGACCAAAATTAATTTTACTTCCTATAGATAGACTACGGACTGTTATAGATAAGAAGGGATCCAGAAGTGCTATTTTTAGAACTTTCTATTTTTAGCAGTTTCACCTCTCACCCAATGTGGCCAATGACCTCACTAGCCAAACTTCTATTTTTAGACATGCTATTTTTAGCAGGTCTATTTTTATCACATTCTAAATTTAACATTTCTTGTTGCACATTTTTCAACACTCCCTCTCAACAAGAAAGGCTTCCTCTCAAACCCGATCCTGTAACTCTGGAATGCTCTACGTGCAACAAATCTATCTAGTCCACTTGCTCCAACAACACTTGGAACAAAAACACTCCCAACTGACCACTCTGTTGGGCTAGGAACATACTCTGATGCTGAAGCTCTACATGTTGCTGACAAGTTCTCCCTCTCTGACATCTACGCTACTACAACATCTCCATACATCTTGCACCATTGCACACCTCTCTTTGCCACCTAGCACCATGAAAAACACTTGTGCCTCTCGCATTGCTGCAACCTGCTGGCTATGCGTTGTCCTGGGATTCCCTACATTGTCGCTCTCTCTGCCACTCCATCCGCATCTATCTCTACCCAATCAGTCAGTTCCTGCTACTTCACATCGGGGCTCCCGTAGCAAGGTCTCATCCAAGAGGTTGGGTACCTCAAGGATCTTGCCCCTCCTCCTTGGGATGATCACTCTATATTGCCCCACCTCCTACCTAGAGGTATGGCTGTATGTGATCCCTCAACCCACCTGGCTCAAAGTTTCCCCCTACTGGAGGTCTCTGCATGAGTAGATGTCTCTAATCGATCTCCACTCAACTTCCCCTGTTGTGGCTGCTCCATAACCTCCTGAAGCTGCTGTACCAATCGTGGCTCCTCCACAATCTTCTGAGACTTCTTCTGGCTCTGCATGTTGAGAGGTAATATACCCTCCCTCTCAACCACCAAGTCTCCATCAATTGCCTTGCTTCTCAAGGCTTTGCATGCATCTTGAACCTCAAGAGCATATAGGTTCTTGACCCTTGAACCAATCTACTTCACTTGTCTAGTGATGATGTGTCTAAGGAAAACCTTTCCCTTACTAAAGACAACATCATAGCCTTTGTCTTCTAGTATCGTGATTGACACCAAGTTTCTCTTCAATCCTGGTACATACTTTACGTCGGTCAAGGTAAGGTGAGCTCCATGCTCCCTCTGAAAAATAATCATGCCTACACCTAAGACACTATACTTCTCATTATTACCCATCGCTATGAGTATCTAGAGATCTTTCTCCTCCAAAGTACTGAACAAACTCTTGTCACCGGTCATATGGAAAGAAGCTCCACTCTCAAGAAACCAACCACTTCCCACCATGGATGAAACCATGCATGCAAAGAGTGTGAAATCCAACACAAACTGTGAAGCAAGTGCCTCACCTTCAGATCCTTCCCCGCATCCCTTCTTGGATTTCCTCCATGGACAATTTGCAGCATAATGGCCCACCTCATGACAACGAAAGCATCGCACTTTTGATTTGTCAACCTTCTTCCCATCTGTTATCTCAAAATCAAGCACTGGAAGGCTGCAAACCAGGCTAACTTCGAGTAACTATTTCAAACCAGACTTTGGCTAAAGCTTAGCCTCTTTAGCCTGAGAGGGCTCTCTCAAAGGTTATTAATGTTGATCTATGAAAAGATGGCTAACTCTTATAAGACACAATAAACAAGTATGCTGGCTGGACAAAATATTAAATTGATTCCCATTGGGCTTATGGAGTCACTTATACCTCAGTAAACAACGGCACTATCTTTCCATAGAAATCAGGGCACTTAACATCTAAATGTTCAAACATAACTCACATGAAACCACAGTTTGCAAAGGCATACAGGAAGTCAGAGCATGATCAATGAGTTTTGAGTGATTATGCATTTCTAAAACTGTAAAAGAACATTAATGAAATATACCATCACACATTTGAACAAGGAGATCCATTGTGAATCATGAGAAGGAAAACAGTCATTTGTATTACTGAAATTCAGTTTACACATAAACCAAAACAATCCTCTGTTTTTTATAAAATATCCAACCCTTGTTACATTGCTGTCTCAGCTATATATAATCCTTATTCTAACTAATTCGAGTTTCCTCCTCCAGCATGAGCGGAATTCAATAACTCGATTCTTATCTCTAATGACACTTAACAGCTATGTAACTAATCATTAAATACAACAAAGTGCTTAACTGGAATTTAAAGAGTCCTAATTTAACTATAACTCTAACTCTATCTTCCTCGTAGCATGATTCCTTCTTGGTTCTAGACATCTGGTCTCTTTTTAGTTGGGTTGAGATGGCTGAGATGAGTATTCAATATTCCATGCTGGCCTAGGATGCTGAATGCTTTAATGGTTCAGTGATGCTAGGAGAAATACTCTGTTTTTCGGTTCCAGTCTTCCACCACCTATTCGAATATGTAGCAGCATGTCTTTAGCTCTTTAATAGCCCAAGAATATAGAGCATTACCATGTTCCTGATGTGCTGGAGGTTTCATTGATGGACAGGTGTGCAAGCCAAAACTCCTCGTATGCAGCTGCTTCCAAACCCTAATGACCGATAATAAAGTGACTTTATAATAAAAAACTTTAAACTTAGGTCAAAACATTTCACCTTTGTTAAAGGTACACCTGTCATAATTTGAATGGCCTGGTAGCTTCCTTTGATCTCTTACATGTCACTTAGGTGTTCCCTTTGAAAATTTCTGATTATCTTATCGGACTGTTTGCTTGTATTAAAAACAACACCTACAGTAGTTTCGCAGTTTCGTAGCGCGCTACGAAACTGTGAAATTGTTTAAACAGTTTATCTTTTTCCTGAGATTTGGACTGCTCTGCCACTTGATTGCAAAAACTCCTTTTGACCTTGGATATATGTAGCAGAGATTAAAACATATTCAAAACACCAAGATTAAGCAAAATTTAACAAAATTTTGAGACATAACTCTTTCCTGAACAGTGAATTTATTTATCAGGTACCCGGCTTACCTCTGCCTTCAAGTCTTCAGCGGCTTTGTTTAGTTGGTTAATTTCTTCCTCAGCTGCCTCTATTTGGCTTTTCATGGCTACCACATAATCTCTGTGAGATGTGGTGGTTGTTTTACTTTTGCTGCCTTTTTGCTGAGGTCGTGTTTCTTTTTCCTTTTCTTCTGTTTTGGGCAATGCTTCCTGTACCTGCTGAAAATTCCTAGTCAAAGGTCTTCTTGGTTTGAAAACAAACTCCTGGGCTGGCTCATCAAACCTAAGCCTTTTTGAGGCTTTGGTCTTCTTGGCACTTTTTGGTGATGACTGTGTCAAAACGATATGCATTGATTCAATTTACTCAAACTCAATGGCCTCTAATAGATCTTTCAGGCTTGCCTTAGATGCTGGGCTTTCTTCAACAGCTATGGCCTTTCCCTTTTCCTTACTTGCTTGGCTTCTTGTCCTCACTCTGGAAACTGCCTCAGCTCTGCTTGTTTCAGCTGCATTCTTTTTATCCTGAGTCTTTCCTTTTGTAGCTTGCTGAGGTTGTTCTTTGATGATCAGTGGTTTCACTGGTTTTTTAGGCTATGACTTGGCTTGCTTTTTAGCTCTGGCCTCCTTTTGAAGCTCAGCTATTGTGAGTTCTTTGACTGGTTGTTCTCTGACTGGCTGTGGAGTAAGGCCTGTTTTACTTTGGAAACCGGCCATGAAGATGAATGAATTCCAGTCTCTACCTATCTTCTGAAGCCCATCTAAAACCAACAATTTAATCAAACCATGGTGAAATAAAGAAGTCTCGCAATCCTCTTTCCTCAATTGCACTTTATCACACATTTTACTTAGACTGCGAAATAAGTAAAAAGGAATATCAATGGAAGCCTTCCCCGTAAAATGTAACAGCAGCTTGAAATGATAAGAGTAGACCTTATTATATCTACCTTCACATGTTAAGTATTTCTGAATGCAGGTAAGAAGAAGGGCATAATGCTCCTTAACATAGTTCCTAGGCATTGCTTTGGTTAGGTCTTCATTCACATATGCTTCTTTTAAGAACTCTTTGCATGGATTCATATCAAATTTAAAGTTCTTAAACCATTCATGCTGCCCTCTAGGAATCTCTGTTACAACAGCTATAACCTCCGGAGACACTTGAACTTCCAACATAGCTATTCTTGAATTTAAACCGGTGAAATTCAAAGCAAACTCTTTGGTTACCTGAGCGTGCCCACCTTGCAGCTTCTTACAGAAATTCCAGCATCCAGCTCTTTGAAAGCTTTCTTCACGCCTTCGTCCCTCAATGTTATGTCTAAACCTTCAGGTTCATTCCTTTGGCATTTGCCGGACCTGTGCTCCTTTCTCTCCATCTTCAGTTTGAAATCTTCGCAGCCAAATTCTTTCTTGGAAATCTTCACAGCCAAATTTCAATAATTCCGGTCGAGATGGTTCACCTCCCTTTTTAACT
>APFE031114036.1:0-17893 GCA_000404065.3 Pinus taeda
TCACCAGTCACTATAATAAAACTGTCGTGCAGTTTCGTATTTTACTTTCCGTTCGGGTGTCGCTGCCATTATTCTCATTTTCACGGTGTCGCGGTTAGTTCTAGTTGAAACTATGTACCACGTTCACATCGAATTATTCATTCACTGAAATGTTATAGTCCACTCGGATTTACTTCCCACACTTCCAGACGCTACGGAAACGGAGAGAAGACAAGCATGGAATATCCAAAAAAAAATATTTAAGTTACTCAAGTTTATAAATTAAATTTATAATTGTAATAATTTATTTTTGTCAATTTCTATTTTAATAAAAATAAATAAAAAATAAAACTAAAACAGTGGCTAGAGAGAAATTTGTATTTTCGTATAGTTCAAGTTTTCGGTTTCTTAATTTCTTTTAGGTCGTTTTCCAAATGTTAAATAACAGAGAGAGAAGACGAGCATGGAATATCCTTTTTTTTTGGGGTCATTTTCCAAATTTTGAATAACATAGAGTGTGCCATATGTTTAGGATGGGATATACCCATTGCAACATTTGCAGAATAATAATGTCATATTTTGAAGCGCACATAGGTATTCTAAGCCAATGGGATATACCCATTGCAACATTTGCAGAATAATAATGTCATATTTTGAAGCTCACACGGGTATTATAAGCCAATGGGATATACCCATTGCACATTTGCAGAATAGTAAAGTCATATTTTGCAGCTCACACGGGTATTATAAGCCAACTAAGTGTAAAGGATAAACTTTTGGTTGTTGTGAATACACATATTTTGGACAGCATGCGTAAAAATGGTTGATGACAGGAATGTGGAGTTACCATTTTGAGTGGCGTAATTATCTAGATGATGTACTTATGAGGTATATTGACTCTATTTGGTGCAAGGGTGATTGGACAAAGATCACCCCTGCTCACAACGCCACGAACGGACAATGCATTGTGAAGTTTAGACGCAAATTGAAGCATGCGCTCAACAATCTAAAGAAACAGACACAACAAGTTTTCCCTTTTATTAGTTATCCTGGTAATGGAAATTGCATTACTTGCAACTTCCAAGGGTTGTTGCTGTTAAAACAATTAAAACACGAAACCACAAACAACAATGAAAACTGCAACATGACCAAGTCCTTTTTCTCACAAGTTGCCCATCGGTCTCGGTCTCCGTGGCACTCACACTCGCATTCATTGTTCCAAATAGCTGTCAATGGCTCCTTTTAAAACTAGGAATTATGGTTACCATGTTTCTACATTTTCTCCACAAATACAGGATTGATGAAGTCATTTTGGGTGAAGGCAAATGGCACTTTGAACATCATCCAAACCGAGTGGGAACATAGACATGAAAATTTGGAACATTGGTCTCTTCCCTTTCTTTCAAGATGAACAAAATCAATTTGATATTGGATTTTTGGTTTCCAATGCAGGTAATATCGCTGAGCCAAATCTCTGTGACAATGTTGTTTACGCTTCCACCGTTAGCCTTGATGATAAGTGAAGTGTTTCTCTAGAATCAAAAACTTACATTTCACGCTGTAAATCTCAAAATTCCAATGAAAGTATGTCCTGTTGCAAAAGTCTCCATTCTAAAATCTATTTTCATGGGTTCTTCGAGGGTTGCCCTGGCAATGCAGGTTTTGGGTTTGTAATTAGAAAACACATAGAAAAACCATCCTCTGTTGCTATAGGAAATATAGGCTAACCTGCCAAGAAGGAACTAAAGCGTCCAAAATTTGCATCACCAAGGATAAACTTGGAAGGGGACTCTAAACTCAATCGGGTTCAATTAAGGAATCAAGAATCTTTCATGAATCATTAGAGGTTGGAGTCCATCCATCATGGCACTTGAGAGCATTTGAGAGGCATGGAAACCCCTTGATCAAATTAATCATCATTGGAGAATGAACTACAAAGCGAGGCACAATGAGTGGTCTAATGTGTTAAGTCGATGACAAGGAGATATTTAAGATGTATGCCTTAGTATCCCCACATGATCTACACAGGCTCCCGAGCTTATGGTTTTAGCATATGGAACTCTACTCGCATGTTGTGTTTCTCTTGACATAATATTGTCCATCTCTGTCTCTATTTGAGCGAGTGTTTTGTGATTTTTATCATGGAGGATCATATCTAGGTTTCATTCTCTTTCCTCCACGCATCTGTTTAGCTCTTAGCTCTTGGAAGCATCCCTTCCTTATTGGTACTTGAGATAGAATTTTATCATTAGCTGCCAACAAAAAAAATGATACCACTCCTAGCCAGAATTTTGGGAGCTATACCCTCTTCTTGAGCTCCTCATTTGAAAAAACCCCATCTTAACATGATTGCTAGGTCTCCATCCTTTACTGGGCATCTGTCCTGTTTCTTCAGCTTTCCAACAAACTCTGTGTCATCCATTCTTCTAAAATCACCTTTCTCTTTCCAAGTTCAACATTGATGATTTTGACTTGCTTTGATTTCAAAGACATCAAGCATTGCTCCAACACTTTTCATTTTAGTTTTATTTAACATGACCATATTTATGGAGGCCAGCGAGATTTCTTTTCTCTTTTTGCTTTTAATTAGAACATTATGCACTCACATTGCGGCTGGAAAATTTGAAGTCTCCTAGCATATAAATTGCATTACAATGAGACAAAGCAGGGGGAGGTGGGAAGGTGGCGTTTGCCAAGAAATGATCCTGCACCCAAACTCTGTGGAGTTATTACATCCATACACCATCTCTGTGGAGTTATTACATGCATACGCTAGAAAGATCAAATCAAAAAGGAAAACCATCACATATCAATCTGGGAATTGATGGACACTTATATTTTCGTAGCTACTCCTGTCAAGTCTTCCTATCCTCACGAGAGGTGAGTACAGAGTTTTGATTGCATTCCCAATAATTGAGATCAATGCTTTAGCTACAATTGTAGATGTTGAAGTCAGGGTTCACCTGCTTGTAGTGCATTGTTTAGCTAAGCAGAACAACATTAGGCATGCTTTGAGTTTATGGTACACTGCTACCTTTATTCGTGTGAATATTGATGCAAGGGCACAAAAAGATGAATGAAAATTAGCCAGCCCTACAATGAATGGTAAGATGAAATCCCTGAGTGAACAGACCTACACTTGAACCTAATCAAATTTACCTAACAGGGGTCCCTGTTATTAGAGAGAGCATAAATTGGCTATTTTGCCTTCACTACATGTTTTCTCCCAACAAAATATATACCTGGAAACTAGCAGAACGTGAGTGAACAAACCTTGACTTGAACCGAATCAAATTGACCTAACAAGGGTCCCTGTTATTAGAGAGAGAATAAATTGGCTATTTTGCATTCACTACATGTTTTCTCCCGACAAAGTATATACCTTGAAACTAGCAAAAGCTTACATAACATAACCACAATCACAATCACAAAGCTTATTCTTTGTGCTATCTATATATATATATATCTGTGTGTGTGTGTGTGTGTGTGTGCACATGCAATACAGACCCAAATGCTTGACATCGACCACCGATGATGGCGCGATCAGTCTGTTGCATGTGGGTTGATCACATTCAAACCACAGTGCAAGCTCCAAGTACAGTAATAGGATTTGGCCATTCCTAGGAAAATATAGGCTCCACGTACAGTAATAGGATTTGGCCATTCCCAATCAAATATAAGTGAGAAAATCAACCACAACATATGCCAGTAATCGTAGTTTCCAATCTCTCTTTGTTTGGCTACATGCTCCACAACATAGTTGTGCATTCTGTGTTTTTTATCGAATTAAAATACACAAAAACACACTCAGAGTGTGAGCTAAGTGACTGAAATGGAGATGTGAACGATGATTATCTTTCTTTTCCTTTATATAAATCTCTGCATTACTGGGCACTTTGTATGGCAGCCAAGTCAAGAGGTTGACACTAGCGGGCTGACTAGAGCCAGTTTTCCCAAGGGTTTTGTGTTTGGAACGACGACTTCGACTTACCAGGTGGAAGAAACTACCAATTCTGATGGAGGACGACCGAACATTTGGGTTAATTTTATCCGTCAACCAGGTATGCATTTTTTCACAACTAATTTGGCTTCATTGGATCAATCATATCCCTGCACTGTAATGTTTTTCACATATTCAGGTTTTTCATATTTTACGGGTGTTTTGTCTTTTCTTTTCAGGGATTGTAGCTAACAATGTCACTACCGATATTATGGTGGATGAATACCATCTTTATAATGTATATGCTTCTTCTGCCATTTGTCCATTTTGGCCCTTATTTTCATGAGAATTCAAATGATAAAGTTTATGGTTTTTCAATGGAAGAAGATTTTGTAGGAAAAATGTTGTTTCTACATGAGTTATTTAAATGTGGAAATTTAACTCCAAATATTCGTTTCACAAAGCAATGTAGAGTTGATGGTAAATATGAAAATGGATGCCTACTGTTTCTTGATATCCTGGTCTAGGAATTTCCCAAGTAGGAAGATACTAGGGTTTTGATCACTGTCCAAATTTAATATATGAATGAAAGATTTTGACTGTATTAAATTTATAAGTTAAATATTTAAGTTACTTACATTAAATTCCAGCTTTTGCTTCAGCGTACAAAGAACTTTCAAAAATATAGAATGGTCCCTTGAAGGATAGTTTATGGATCTAGGACTTACCAGGTGGAAGGAGTTGCCAAGTCCGATGGACGAGGGTTGAACATTTGGGATAATTTTATCCGTCAACTAGGTATGCATTTTTTCACTACTAAGTTGGTATCATTGGATCAATCGTATCCCTGCACCGTAATGTTTTTCACACATTCAGGTTTTTCATATTTTAGTGGTGTTTGGGATTTTCTTTTCAGGGATTGTAGCTAACAATGTCACTGCCGATGTTATGGTGGATGAATACCATCTTTATAAGTTATATGCATCTTCTGCAATTTGTCCATTTTGGACTTTTTTCATGAGAATTCAAATGATAAAATTTATAGTTTTTCAATGGAAGAAGATTTTGTAGGAAAATTTTTGTTTATGTCTTGAATTATTTAAATGTGGAAATTTAACCGCAAATATTTGTTTCACAGAGTGACGTAGAGTTGATGGTAAATATGAACATGGATGCCTATAGTTTCTCGATAACCTTGTCTAGGAGTTTTCCAAGTAGGCAGATACTCAGGTTTTGATCGTTGTCCAAACTTAATATATGAATGAAAGATTTTGACTCTATTAAATTGATAAGTTAAATATCTAATTTACTTACATTAAAGCCTATAAATTTTAAAAATATAAAACGGATCCCTGAAGTATAGTTTATGGATCTATGATTTATAACCGTGTTTCTGAAGTTGTGTGTATTTGATGATGCAGAAGGAGCAGTTCGGAGATTCATTGGGAATACCAATGTATTTATAATTATTACGAACTCCCAAAGGGGGTAGATCCCCCTCTTACAAAGTGAAGAATAGATAGATGGATATGTAAAAGAAACCCAAGAATTTATATAGTAAAACTTTAAATTTCATTTTAATTTTTTTAAATATTGAAAATCATCTCATTTCAGTTGCTAAAGATATCTAATCTATAAAGGTGATTTAATGTCTAACATGATATATATATATATATTAATTATATGTATATATTATAATATATAGTAATATATATATACTATATATATATATATTAATATAGATATAGACTTTATTTACTTAGGAAAATAATAAATATGATGTTACGCTATTGTAGTGGTTAGATTATAAAATACATATTGTAAAAGTACAAAGTAATAAATATTAAGTTCTATAAATTGTACTATATAACAAATTTATTTAAAAAAATTATTCATAATACTCATATTACTTTAAAATAATAATAATAATAATTCAAATTTATATTCTCAAAACTTCATCTTAAAATATAATTAATACAATTTGCTTCTATAAATATATAATAAATGAAAAATTAAAATATAATTATTCAAATTCATATTATAATTAAAAAAATATTTAACATTATAAACATTAAATTCACTCTAATTCAATTTGACCCAACCAATATATCTTAATTTTCATATTGGTAGCCATGGTTCTTTGTTTCCGTTGTTTTTTGGGTTCTTTTCGTGTTGTTACTTGCTTTTAACAAAATAACATTAAAGATTATATATTTTTTAAAATGTCCTTTTGGGTTCCTTTCGTGTTGTTACTTGCTTTTAACAAAATAACATTAAAGATTATATATTTTTTTTAAATCTTTGCAAAGTATATTACGTTTAATATGTTTGTAATTTTATTATTTTCACAAAATAATAATTATATTAATTTAGAATTTCAGTTTTTGTGAATTATATATTAACTTTTAATATTGGTTAATTAATTTTATTAAATAATATTTTACATAATTCTTTCATTTATTTTTTTCTTTTTTTTTCATTTATATTTAATTTCATAGTTTTACCAGTGTCTACATGTGAGAAACCTCATGGAGTTTATTTTTTTGTTTCCTTGATATAAGATGATGTGGTTGTTGTGTGAGATCCACATGGATTCCACTCATTCATGATGAATAAATGATCTAGAGGGGTTCTATTATTTCTTTGGAATATTTACGAGTTGAATATTAATGAGGCCAAATTGGGTTTTAATTGATCTTAAAATTTGTATCTTAGTGGGCTCATAACATTCCTTCTAAGCCAAAGAGCCCAAAAAAAAGACTTCAAAACTAATAGACAATTAATTCAAGATTTGGGTGAATTTCTAGGCAATTTAGGGAGTTTTTCCCATGACACTTTCTTTCCTCCTCTAAAATCTCAATGATGAAGATTCTCGTATGGATTATAAGGGGCTTAATGGAAAAATCAAGCATCACATTCTAAAAAGAAAGATTTCTATAGAAAATCCTGTTATCCTTTTAATACAATAGACCAAATGTGATCACCTCGTTCTAAGTCAGCTAGTTAGGTTGCATGCAACCTACTAACGTCATACATTTACGACTGAGAGTTTAGCTCAAAGATTTTTCATCTTTTTAAATAATTTCTTAATCAGGAACTGACTACTTGGTCTAATGGAGATGATAAACACCCTCGAGAATGTGTTATGAATAAAGGGATGAAATGGAGTTTCAAGTTATGCCTACCTTTCTTCCTTTCTGCAGGTAATTCTATTAAGCTAATAAAATCTTGCTACTAAAATCTTATTTCCCATATCTTATTGTGGTTCCATACCAACATCATGCATGACCATGCCAGTTGTATACCATGACCCCATGCATAACAATAATAACCTTGATAGCATAAAATTTTACCCAAAGAGAGAGCAACCCACTCTAATACCACCTTGTAATCGCCTCCAACATTTATTAGCTTTCACCAATTTTCCCGGGGTAACTATGAGTCGAGGGTCACTATGATGGGACTCAACCTCCTATATGATCTTAAGAAAATGGATTCGACAACTTAAGACCTTATTGACTTCCCTCGTGTATTACAGGACGTCTAGGAGCTACCCAACCCTTCTAGGTGTCTAATGCCTAAGCTAAATCTCTTTTTCACTGAGCTATTCTCTCAGTTGCTCCCATTACAAGGCCTCTAAAAAATTTTAAACATTTAGTCGCTACCATATTTCTTTTCCTTATGACTATGAACTTTTCCAATCAGTTTTATACCATTGACCTTGAACTCTAAGCCATGTTTTCATGGCTCGGACTAAAGCCTCTACCCAAAACACAATGAAACTTCCAAGAATGATGAATAACATAGGAAAAAGTATTATAAACCAAAAAAATGAAGAAAAACTTGACCAAACCCCTCCCAACAAGGACAAATATTTTATCAAACACATGGTAAACATGCAAACTACACATCATGAATGCATATTTGAACATAGGGATTTGAAACTTATCTGGAAGGAAAAATGCCTTTTCACAACTTATGTGTAACACCAATTAGGTCATGCATTCATTAAGAAGACATTCATTAATTAAAATGTGATAAAAGTCGTACTTAGATCTGGCATATAACCATGTTTATAACCAACATATTATCAAGTAGATAACAAGGATAGAACAACTATTAAAGCTACATAATAACAAGTATAATTACCCATCCATGACAAGAGAAACTTAGCTCTTATTAACCATATGAAAAACCCAACCAAGTCAGGGACTTCCATATACCACCTAACTTTAGATTGGGTTGAACCAAATATTTCTTTCATCCAATCACACCCATGCCATATTGCAAGATTGAATGTGGAATCTCATAGGATAAACCAATCCACAAATAAACAAGAGAATCCATAGGGTAAACCACCTGCACCCTCACCATACAACAATCTCACTTGAGCTAGTCCCTAGATCACAAAACCAAACTGAGCTTGGATGCCTCAAAATTCCTTCACCATCCCTTGAGGATTTTCCCCATCTCCACCCACCTATTTAGGGCTTCCTAGAGAAAACCATTTCCACCCCCAACCCTTGGGTTTTTCCTCACACCACCTCATGCAGAACCAAAACCTTTCATCAATCGATAGCTCAACCAAGAAAGAATCCCCTCACACCATGTTTATGCAAAAATAGGAAGGAAAAGCTAAAACCACAGTCGAAACCCAACAAAACCCATGCAAACAATAACAAATTAATTGAATACAGACATGCACATACCATGCATGCCAAAACCAACTAGGAAATCATATATGCTCCATGTTACCTGTAAGTATTCTCATTAAATTTATTTGATGAAACCTTTCCTTTATTGATTCTTGTGTTCCTTTGCTTTCCTTGTCCTTCCTTTTCTTGTTTTCTTTCCTTGTCCTCTTCATTCTCCTCTCCTCTTTAAGACTACTTGCAAAAAAATAGAAAATGGCCCCAAATTGATGCTCTGATGTGTTTTTATTATTGATGTGCCTAATTTCTTCATTTTCATTAATTTTCCTTGAATTTCCTCCTCACATGCAACTTGTGACCTTTCACCTCCATTTTATTGTATTTTCCTTTATTTTCATAAACAAAATACCAATAATGGATTTTTACCTTTTCAAAGCCTTTGTCATTGCCTTTGCTAATTTCTCCTTAGCCATACAATTCAATGATGTTTGTGAAAACAATATGTATGTAAAATCTTAGCAACATACAAACTTAATAGGGAGTGACAGAAGATGGAGCAGGAAGGAAATTGCGCAGAACTAGCATTTGGAGTAGAATACTAGAATTGGGTACCATGGAGGGGTGAGAAGGGGGGAGTTCTACTCCCTCCTACAATCATGTAGCCTCTAATCATTTCAAGAAGCCCATGGAAGTGGAAATCGGGTATACAGAAAGAGGAAAACAGTTAAACAATAGAAAAGAAAGGATGGCATAAATGCAGGAGGAAGTCAAAAGGGAGAAATGTAAAGAAGTAGATAGTAAGAAAGTTGACCCTAGAATTATTTAATTATTTAATATTTATATTCATTTTATTTAGCTAATTGTTATGAATTATATTCATAACAACACAAAATTACATGTGATGATGGCGGTGGTAGGTGAGCTTCCTCCCACCTCCTCCAATGAGCCATCTTTTTCCCAGGATCCATCTAATGCCATAATTTCTTGTATTGAATCAAACTCAAATTTGAACTTGAACTTGAAGTTAGTAACTATGGTTGAATGCAAAGATATTTTTTACTCCATAAGGCTCGTTGTTCTATCTTTGTGAGGAGTTTCCTCTTCTTAATTGTTAGGGTTTGAAATCTAATGAATTTTTGTGGATAATCATGTTTTGGCTTGCATTCCTTCATAATGGAGGTGCACATAAAATCACCTGTATTGAGTTGAATGGCCTCTAGAAGACTCTTATTTATATCCATTTTGACAAACTCGTGTGGGAAAAATCAAAGTTGAAACCAATTGTTATGATAATAGTTTAGAGCTTGGGATGCTTGAGTAGGACTTCATTGACCGCATTCTCATTACACAAAATTACATGTGATCATGGTGGTGGTAGGTGAGCTTCCTCCCACTCCTCCAATGAGCCATCTATTGCCCAGGATCCATCTAATCCATCATTTCCCATATTGAATCAAACTCGAATTTGAACTTGAACTTGAACTTGGTAACTATGGTTGAATGCAAAGATATTGTTTACTCCACAAGGCTCGTTGTTCTATCATTGTGATGAGTTTCCTCTTCTTAATTGTTATGGTTTGAAATCTAATGAATTTTTGTGGATAATCCTATTTTGGCTTGCTATCTTTTGGCGTTCCTTCATAATGGAGGTGCACATAAAATCACTTGCATTGAGTTGAATGCCATCTAGAAGACTCTTATTTATTTCCATTTTGACAAACTTTTGTGGGAAAAATCAAAGTTGAAACCAATTGTTATGATAATAGGTTACTCCTTGTCACGATAGATTTTGAAAGTTGATCATCTTAGTAAAGTCCTACTCCAACAATGAAATAATGTTTCTATAAGAGTTATGAGTTGGTCATTTCAGTTGAGGAAAGAATCCAAGCAAGTTAGGGTTTTAAATCTATTGAATTTTTGCAGTTAATCTTGTTTGGGCTTGCTATCTTTTGGTGTTCCTTCATAATGGAGGTGCACATAAAATCCCCTGCATTGAGTTGAATGGCCTCTAAAAGACTCTTACTATTGAGTTGAATGGCCTCTAGAAGACTCACTCTTGTATCCGTTTCGACAAACTTTTGTTGGAAAAATCAAAGTTGAAACCAATTGTTATGATAATAGGTTACTCCTCGTCGCGATGGATTTTAAAGGTCGATCTCAGATAAAGTCTTACTCCAACCATGAAATAATGTTTCTAAGAAAAAGTTATGAGTTGGTCATTTTAGTTGAGGAAAGAATCCAAGCAAATTTACCACAAAGATTTCTTTTCACTTTAAAAGAGGTTTCTACGGTATATTGGCCAATAAATTTAATTTACAACCAAAGTTGACTCATTAAATTATGCCCTAAATTATTCATTATATTTTAAAATCCCAAACCCTCTTTTTAATAAAAATGCAAATTACGAAAAATATGGTTTTTAATATTTGCAATAAGAAATTGAGAATGGAATAGTGTGTGGTGAATACTATCCTTGGCCCAAAAGTCGAACCTATGAAAACGAAAGAGACCCTGGTCTTCCCTTTCTTTAATAATCCTCTCACTATTTGGATATTCTTCTCTCTGTTATTCAAAATTTGGAAAACGAACCCAAAAAAAAAGGGTATTCCATGCTCGTCTTCTCTCTCTGTTATTTAACATTTGGAAAATGACAAAAAAAATTAAGAAACTGAAAACCTGAACTATACGAAAATACAAATTTCTCTCTGGCCATTGTTTTAGTTTTTTTTTATTAAAATAGAAATTGACAAAAAGAAATTATTAAAATTATAAATTTAATTTATAAACTTGAGTAACTTAAATATTTTTTTGGATATTCCATGCTTGTCTTCTCTCCGTTTCCGTAGCGTCTGAAAGTGTTGGAACTATGCTTTGTCATGCAAGCATATCAGTTGTCTATGGGCCAAATCAGGTGGTGGGCATGAAAGTGTTGGAACAATGCTTTGTCATGCAAGCATATTGGCCGTCTATGGGCCAAATCATGCGGTAAGCATCATGGTGTATCACATCCAGAAAGGACTGTCATTAGCCGTTGATCTATCTGATTCTGGACCCAATGTATGGCATCGATTGGTGGCATTTGAATTATCAATAGTGATGGTTGGAGGCATAGAAAAGAAGTGATGATATGGGAGCTTTTTCAAATGGAAGGTTTTGATGGTGATGGATTTTCTTCGAAGGAGATGGGGAGGATGTCTGAGTCTGTGTGTCGACAATTTTGGAGGGATTTGTACTCCACGTTTGAGTGCGTGGGAGTGGGAGACAAGATATGTTTCAGGGCTCATGGGAGTCTAAAGGTAGCTGTCTACAGTGTCACCCACGGCTCATGGAGTTGGTTACCTAGCTATCCTAATCCACATGACCAGGATCACAAAAAACCTACATCTAAGGAGCCTTGTCTTTCAACCCAACCTAGATAACTGGAATGTCTGATTTAAGGTGTTTTAATTGCAAGCTTTATTGTTAGTCTGAAAGAAAAAAAATGTAGCACATCAATGGATTGTGGCTGCAGAGCCTACTGTAAAAAGCTGCTTTGGATGTAGTAGCTATGCATAGAGCGAAAATACATCAAAGATCAGATAAAAGTTAATAATTTTTAGTAGTATAGAATGCAATTTATTGGATTCAGTGCAGTATTGGTTGTGTAGTTGTATCGTAATTAATCTGTGAGAGGGAAATATAGCTATAAACTAAAGTCTCTTCTAATGGATGAATGATTTCTTGGACCAAATGTGTTCAATATTTATGTGCATGGACTTTTTAAATGCGTTAAAAGCTCCTCTATTGAGCTGTGTTAAAATGTCTATTATATTTCTTAATATTCTATTTTTAAACAATTTGCCTTGTAAGATGACCCTAAGTATATATTGATGTATTGGATAAGTATAAATATATATTAATGTATTTTCAATAAATGATTAAAGAATGAGATTATGTAGGCTTTTAATATTTGTAATAAGAAATTGTGAATGTTTTTATCAACATAATTCCTTAATTTAATAATCTATGTAATGTACCAAAGTCCTTGTTGTAGTTTTGACACTCAATTTTTATAAAAGATGATGTTTTCTGGGTGACAATGATGGATGTTGATTATTCATTTTTTTCTGTTCGAAGTATTGAAAAATGATACAAACAATCTAAACAAACACCCATACCACTTCCCAAACATGTTGTCGTTCGTGTATATCAAATGCAGTGTCAGATTTGAAATGTTGGCCTTTTATTTTCAAATGATACAAACCGTCTAAGCAAACACCCATACCACTTCCCAATTAACATGTTGTCATTCATGCATATCAAACACAGTGTCAGATTTGAAATGTTGACCTTTTATTTATTTATATAGATATGGAGGAGGTTGCTTCGAATAAGGCCGCCGCAACTTGCTGAGTTCTTGGATTTTGGCTGCTCAGTGCAACGATGGCCACTGCTTTGAAATACCTAGAATGTGAATCTACAAATACCAAGTTTTGTTACTACATCTACAATCTATCACAACCTCGCTATTTCTGTGAGACATCCAAATGCTACTGGACAAAAAGAGGCACTTTGAGGAATGTTCTTGTTGGTGAAAGTTACAGGAAAAACAAGACAATCAAGAGATAATTTTTTAGTGCTCGTGACAGTGAATTGACATCCACGACTACTCATCGGAAAATCACAATAATAATAACATCACACATCCTGTCTATAGTGGCCAATTGTTCAAGCCCCGGGCACCCTTATTTGACCAAATCCAGGCCGCTTGCTTTCATACGCTCTGGGCAGATTTGGTGGTTGTGGCAATTCACCACAGTAGTATAAGACACAGTAGTGTAACCCATGACCGATTAATACTCACCCAATAATTCCTCGGACAAATCGTCAACCAGAAGCTTCAAATTCATTCCAGCCACAAGCACAACTGCAAATACAGAGTAATTTTCGTCATGTACAGAGAAAACATTAAACTCCAGAAGAGAATGGTGTGAAACCAGAGCTCTCTCACTTTCACTACATATGAGAGATGGTTTACCTCTTTCTGTTTACAGGCCACACAGACTGGTTTGACCACAACCGCTGGAGCTACCCACTCCTCGAATCTATACAACACAGAAGAATGGGCAACGAACCAAGAGACAAGTGCAGTAATAGCGCCTACACTGCCACCATTGGAAATGAAAGGGTTGAGAAAATTCCGAATCAGGGGAACAAGAAGATAGCCATCCTTGGGAAAACCATAGCTATGAAAGCATTTATGATGGGAAACTCCACAACACATAAGAAAGCCAGGGGTAGCGTCCCTTCTCGCCTTTTTACGGTTTACGGTTTATCAAGATACAGAGTGGCATGAGTCGTATGAACTTCTAGCTGAGTGTTTCCTGTAACCAACCTCCAGCGCAACAATTACCCCAGCCTATAATCCATTCTCGCCTTTTTACCGACTCTCAAAATACAGAGTGGCATCTCTCCAAATTCAGAGTGGCATGAGTCTTTATTGTAGAGAACTTACAGTTGAGTCTTTCCTCTAACCAACCTCCAACACAACAGTTATTGCCGCCTATAATGATCCAATGAATGAAAATTCTGTAATCGTCTAACGCATCATACCAACGATTCAAGATAGTACACAGTGGCATGTAAGAAAGTTATTCCCAGAGGGAAACACCTTACAACGTAATATATTCGATGTGAGCTAATTTAAGGCAAGTAGTATTACCTTAAATGTGATTCAATTTAAGCCTAGGATATGGTTATTAGTAGATAATCTTTTTATTTTTCTTGTGTTCTCATTAATTTTATTGCAATGTTACTTGTTTTTTAAAGCAAAGAACATTTTAAATTTTATGGACCAATAAGTTTTTGCAATTGAAAGATTATATTTATTTTAATTTTTATTTAGCATATAATTTTCAATATTTTATATTTATAGTATGGATATGGTAATTTTGGATCTACATATAGTTGTGAGATGAATGAAATCTTTTGAGATATAAAAAATCTAAAATATTATAAATTATTTATAAGTGGAGAGTTGTAATTCTATGTGATTAATAGATCCATCTTTAAACAAGTATGGTAAACCATGTGGGGGGCAAGAGTATGCCATCTCTTTCATTTTGAGCAACAAAATAATAAAAATATTTTATTTGTTAACTATTTCTCATTTATTTTATATAAAATATATCTTTACAAATATCTTATTCCAAAACTATCTAATTTCAGATTTACTACATATTGCAAATTTGATCTCATAAGTTACTAGATGTTTAACCTACACGTTAATCATGGTTGCTGGGGCCTTAAAGACACTCCGTCTTTCAACTTGGCATTGCTTCTAAAAACAATATTGGCCAGCAATTAGCAATGATGGCCTCTGGAATCAAATCATCATGGATAACTATCTATAGAAAATGGATCTCATTAGCCGGCTACATGTTGGTGCTTGAAACCCTTCTTATCTTTGATTATCATGGCGCAGTCTCCTTGATACTAAGAATTGGTTGTTTGGAATCTTAGGTCGGACGTTGGCTCGAGATCTATCATGGAGATAGGCCTAGACTCGCTCTAACGCATCACTGGTCCGCATTTATTAACTCTTCTTATCATTAGATTTTTGCACAATCACTCACACGGTGTTATTTTTCTTATCTTAAAGTGTGTCGATTTGAATATTTGTTCTATGTGACCCACATGGATTGCGATTTGCGCCCTCTACAATAGCACTAATGATAGGGGCAACGGAGACGGCTAGAAGGAGTCGTACATTTCGGGCCCATCCACCGTCATCCAGCAAGTAAAGTCCAGTGGACTATAACATTTCAGTGAATGAATAATTCGATGTGAACGTAACTGTTCATGGTACATAGTTTCAACTAGAACTTTTTAATACGTTGAAAACAAAAACCGCGACACTGTGAAAATGAGAATAATGGCAGCGACACCCGAACGGAAAGTAAAATACGAAACTACACGAACAGTTTTATATATAGTGACTGGTGAGAATAGCACAACATCAGATTCTCTTGCTCCGAGAATCATGTGAGACGCTTTATTGACACTAACATAAGCATATATATATATATGACATATTAGATGTGTATTGTGCAGTTGGGCAGACGTTGAATATATAACTAAATTAGAAGCTGTACTGCTCGTAGCGGATGAAACAGTCACCTAGCTGAACTCGAGCACCGATGGCATACCCGCAAATGTTCCAGATGCGGCCCCCAAGGTTTTTAAGGCAGGCGGTGCAATCAGACTGAGAGATTCCCTGTTTGCAAACCCCACGCCCATAGGCGGTGGGTGAACCTGCTCGCGATGCTTTATAGTTGTAACCGCTGAAGGCAGTGTTTCCCTCTAGATCTACTAGGAGGGATCCGAGAGTACTATAAAAGGAACTTCCGCTTGGGATATTCTGCCCGTTACATGCAGATGATACCAAGTTTGTCCCGGGCGCGCCTACAGCACTGCCCACCACCAGGGCTACTACCATTACTGCCAATGTAAAGCCAAATGAGTACCTCATCCCGAATGATATATATAAGCTCTACAATGAGAAATGAAATGCTGGCTGGAATGAATGATATAACCACCAATGCAGCCTCCATTTATAGGCCTCGCAGAGATGGCTGTGTATGGTAGAATTATGAATAACATCTCTCTATGGGTTATGGGCTGAAATGCACAAAGGATTAAGGATAACATCTGTCTGTGGATTATTCGCCGAAATGGACGAGTCATTCTAGCTCCGTGGCCGCCTGTCTTGACTAAACCGTTGGGGCCCATATATAAGAGATGGTATACATTTTAATATTTAACTTGGCGCTGTCATATATAAAACCAATAGTGAATCTATTAATCACATACCATTCCAACTCTCCACTTGTAAACCAATTTTTCGGATAACTAAGTAGATCATTAACCTTATCCTTCTCGACGCATCACCCATTCCCGGTTTACGTTCACCCACGGTTTTCTTGCTTTGTTGTTGCTTTTCTTTTCTGTTCACCCATTTCCACCTTTCCCATTCAGTGAGTTAGCCCGCAGTATAGCATTACCGCCATTGAAAAGTAGTAGCATGAGGACAAACAATAGACCAGCCCGAGAACAACATCTGCTGTTGAGCTTGGTTACACAAATTACTTTTATACGACTATGCCTATGATGAATGGATGATTTTCCTGGATGGTGGATGGAATTGTTTTCAGTGAAAATATTTAGAAGATTTTTTGTGAGTTTTTTTATTTTTATTTTTTTAATTTGACAGGATTTTTTTTAAATTACAAGTTTGATAGGTTAATTTTGCACAATTTAAGTGTTTCAGAGTTTTTTACAGTACCAAATCTATATGTAAAATAAAAAAACCAAATTTAAATAATACAATTCATGATTTCAACTCAATTTTTTCCAAATTAAAAAATAAAAAAATTCAAAAAGAAAATGATTACTACTACTATTCTCCATAATAAAAGCACACCCTTAACCCTAAGGCTAGCCCATACAAGAGAGAAGAAATTGATCTCTACATCCTAAATTAATATTTCAATACTATAAATATAAAATACTAAAAATCTTATGTTAAATAAAAAATCAAATAAATATAATTTTTTAACCACAAAAAATTATTAATCCATAAATTTGAATTAAAAACAAATAAAATTGAAATAAAATTAATAAGAACACGAGAGAAACAAAAGGAGGGTCTACAAATAACCCTATCCTAATCTTAAATTGAATCTAACATTGCTCTGCTCAAATCAGTTCATATTGAATATAATACTTAACAACCTTAAATATTTTGCTAATTATAATATAAATTATTTTTCTAATTATAATATGAATTAGGAATTAGAATAATTATATTTATATAAATACATTTTTATAAGAAATTAATATTAATTAAAATAACTATATATTTATGTAATTTATTTGGTTTTGATGTATAGTTTGATGTGAACTTTTGTGAACTTTACTAATTTTAGACAAAAATCTACTATGCAATTTTTTTGTGATATTGATGATTTAAATGATTCGAGGTAGTGGTTTCTCAAGCCAAAGATCAATCATGTTGAAATCTCTAACTTAACACACACACACACACACACATATATATATGAATTTTTCCAAACATTAGGAGCATAAAATTTATGCTCATCTTTGACAATATTTGATTTAAGGCTTCTGTGGAAGTTTTTTGACAATATTATTTATAAATTTCATATTTTTAAATATGAAAATATTCTTCATTATAAAATTATAAAATATCATGGTTACTAATATGAATTATCATTATTTAACATTCTTTTAATGTAATATACACATGGTTAGTATTCTTCTA
>APFE031114037.1:0-26092 GCA_000404065.3 Pinus taeda
TTTTTGTTTTGTGTTAAATCGATAGATATCGCTGTTGAGAGTTTCAAATTATCATATTTGGTAGCGGAGTTGGACTCACGCTCCCTAGATTTGATATATCTGCCATCCATTTTCATAAATTTGTAATTATTTTCAGTTTTCTGACTTGGGTTTTCTGGGTTTTAGTTTTTTTTGGGTCATTATATATATCGTTTGGGTGTTTTTTGTTGTCTTGTAGCTACAGATCTGAAGGAGAAAACCGTGTAGAGTCTAGATCTAGGCTTTGGAGGGTAAGATCTAGATCTCTAGTTCATCAACATCATTTTTGCAGGGATTCTATCCAGATTTTGTAGTCCAGGGTTTCTATTTATTTTATTTATTTATTTTTTTTGTTTTGTTGTTGTTTGTTTTTTCTTAATTTTTATTATTATTATTCTTTTCTTTATTTGGATAATTTTTTTTAAGGGTTTTCATTGATAAATCTGAAGCAATCAGATTCGACATTTTAATTAAATTTTTTTGAAAATTTAAGGGGCTTCTGGGCCAGCAGTTTGCTGGCTAGTTTTTTGGATTTCACTATCGGATTTCGATTTAAAAAATATTTTTGCTATGGATTCCTCTCAGATCTCTGTCCCTTCTCGTAGAGCCAAACCCTCGCTATTGTCAGTGTTTCCCACTGCTCCAAACCTGCAAACGCATACAGCGAGAAACTTGCACCCTTTCCTCAAAGTTGTCTGTCCATCCTCCTTCAAACCCTCATGCAGTTCGTTTTACCCGCTTCTCCTAATTCGTAGCCTGCATGCAACATCCTTCAAACCCTTCGAAAGTCCCTTTCTTTTACGCTCCATCACGCTGACCATCCGATCTCCTTTCGTGTTGCATCAGATCCATCGATTTTTGTTGCACGTTGTTAGCTGCCTTATTCCTCCACCCACAATCCTCTGCTATCAGAGTCGCAATCACGTTCTGCTCCATCCTTCGACTTGCCATTTCTCTATTCTCCCCTGTGTGCTCTTCACTTCTTACATTCGCTGCCCTATGGCCGTAGCATTCACCTACCTGTTCTATTCCTCTCTGCCTATCCTCATCGCTGCTAGCCACAACTATCTTCCACACTTGCGTTTTCTACTCTTTCTGTGCGTCTATTCCTTCCATAACCTTGCATCTCCCAGCTCCTTGTTCCATTCCGCCAGACTTGCAGAAACAATACACCAAAAACATTCGACTTTCCCATTTTATGTATACGGGTTAGGGTTATGTTATTTTTATTTTCATTGTGAGATATGTGTTGGTTTAGTTTTGGGTTAGTAAATGGTTAGGGTGTATATATTTTTTAGTTTCATTAAATTTTAACTTAGGACTTCAACAAATTAAAAAAAAAATCGATTTAGTTTTTTATTTTTATATTTATTTTAATTTTTCATTAAAAAATCTAAAAAATAAAAAATAAAAAATTCTTTTTGTTTTTTATCTTGGTTCTGCTATTTTAATTGTTTCTTTGTTTTTATTTATTTGTTTATTTCTTTCTCTTTGGTATTGTTATTTATATTTTGGTTGTTTGATTATATCTTTTATTTCTTTGTTTGGTTGTTTTTTTATTGTTTAAATTTTTTTGTATCTTTTTGGTTTGATTTAAAATTTAAAAAATTTAAAAAATCATAACATTTTAAAAATCCAATTTTTTTTTAGAAAACATTAAAACATTAAAAAATTATAAAAAAGAAATTGACTCAAGAAATAAATTGAAGGAGTTGCGCTCTAACATCAAAATTTTTTAACGTGGCCTACGACCCATTAAAATTCGATTCATTAACCCTTTGATTTATTTTACTTATTCATTTTTCACATTGAAGTTATTGCCTAAGGAATAATTAAATTGTTTATCTGAAGTTCCTTAGTATTATTTGGTGATTAAATGCATATTTCTATATGGTCAAGTGCAATTAATGTTTCAGAATTTATATTGGCAATAGGAGGAAGATAATTAATTCTTGATCTGGGCCATTAAACGAATATCATTTTAAATCTTGAATCTCTTGCATGTTAAAGTTTTGGGCATTTTACATTAATTGTTCATAATCGTCGCTTTGCCACGTCTATAAGTCTTCTCTAGGTAACTTGTTTTACTTAATCTATGGTTAATTCAAATTAAAGGCATTGGTCTATAATTATTTATATCTTGTGGTTGTGTTTTAATAACATTAACATTTAATCTATTCATCTAAGTTAATCAAGATATATTTACATTCGTCAAGCTGTTCATCATTAAAATCTCCTAGAGCCCGTGTTCCACAGGCTTTCTCATCCGTTTACCTTAGTGACTACTCCCCTTGACTTGCCTATGAGATAGTCTAAACGGAGTAAGGATCAAGAGTGACAACCCTTACTCTGAGTGTTGTCGTGGTGCCTAGACACTCTATGTGACAACACGCCCAAAGTGCCTTAGGAAGCTTTTCAGCCTAGTTTCAACAATGGTTTGCTACAGTGTTCATGAGGATATTCTCCAACACTTTATTTGTAATCTCGACTTGGCCATTCACCTGAGTATGATACGGAGATGTCACCCTGTGCTTGATTCCATACTTCTTCATAAGTCTTGCTATTAGATGTGATGTGAATTGTGCCCCTCCATCTGAAACTCTCTCTAGGAGCTTCGTACCGAGTGAAAATTTCTTCGAATAAGAAGTCTGAGACATCTTGTTTTGTTGCTTTCACAACAGCCTTTGCCTCTACCCACTTTGTCACATAATCCGTGCAAACCAGAATGTGGACTTTCTAATATGAGGATGGATTGAACGGCCCAACAAAATTGATAGCCCATTTCTCAAAGGGCTCAAGAATTAGTTGAGGTTGTAACGAAATCCCATCCTACCGACCAGGCTATCCCATATGTTGGCAGTTATTGCACCCTTAGACATATTTCCTTGTATTACCGAAAATAGAGGGCCAGTAGTACCCCATCTCTAACACCTTATGACCTTTCCTCTATCTGCAAAATTCCCTCCACATGGGCGATCATGAGCAACTTTCAGGACATCATATATGTCATCTTCACCTATGCAGCGTCGGATTTGTTGATCAAGTCCTGTATAAAAGAGGTATCCCTCTATCCACGAATAGCGGGCACAATGATGGATAATCCTTCGTTGCTCTCTGTATGGTAAATGTTGAGGTACTTTCCTTGTAGCAATATGGTTACCAATATTTGCATGCCACAGAGTGTGAGTAGAAATTGCAAAAGGATGTTCATCTAGAAATCTATCCTCTATAGGTGCACCTTCATCAGTAGTATCCAGCCGAGACAGGAAATCAAGTACATTATCTTTTCCTGGCTTATCTACAATGGTGATATCAAATTCTTGAATTAATAATAACCATCTTGTAATACGACTAAGAGTTATCAATTTATTCATCAGATACCTGATGGTTGTATGATCAGTGTTCACGAAAGTGGGATACCCTGTAATGTAATGCCGAAACTTATTAATAGCATAAATAGTAGCCAAAACCTCTTTTTTAATTACCGTATAGTTCAGTGAAGTAGGAGTTAGATTCTTGCTGATGTAATAAATCGTGTACGATTTCTTGTCCTTCTGTTGTCCCAAGACTGCCCCTACTGCTATGTGAGAAAGATCTGTAGAGATATGAAATAGGAGCTTCCAGTAAGGACCACGTAATATCGGAGCTTTGTAAACTAGTTCTTTGCATGCCACAGAGTGTGAGTAGAAATTGCAAAAGGATGTTCATCTAGAAATCTATCCTCTATAGGTGCACCTTCATCAGTAGTATCCAGCCGAGACAGGAAATCAACTACATTATCTTTTCCTGGCTTATCTACAATGGTGATATCAAATTCTTGAATTAATAATAACCATCTTGTAATACGACTAAGAGTTATCAATTTATTCATCAGATACCTGATGGTTGTATGATCAGTGTTCACGAAAGTGGGATACCCTGTAATGTAATGCCGAAACTTATTAATAGCATAAATAGTAGCCAAAACCTCTTTTTTAATTACCGTATAGTTCAGTTAAGTAGGAGTTAGATTCTTGCTGATGTAATAAATCATGTACGATTTCTTGTCCTTCTGTTGTCCCAAGACTGCCCCTACTGCTATGTGAGAAAGATCTGTAGAGATATGAAATAGGAGCTTCCAGTAAGGACCACGTAATATCGGAGCTTTGTAAACTAGTTCTTTGATTTTCACAAAGGTTGTTTCACATTCATCTATCCACACAAACTCTGCATCCATAGGTAATTGAAAAAGTGGAAATGCTATTTTAGATTTTTTTTCTATAAAACGTCTATAATAGCCAACATAACCAATGAAACTAGGTACCTGTGTGAGTGTCTTAGGTGTAGGAAAATTTAATATTACCTCTACCTTGGTAGGATCAACTTGATTTCATGCAACTGAAAGCAGATGTCCCAACACTATTCCTTCTTTCATCATCACATGGCATTTTATTGTACTAAGAGAAACATGTGTTTGCTTACATCTTTTATGTACTTTGTCTAAGTTTTCTAGCCCTTCTTCAAAACAATCCCCATATTGGGTGAAGTCATCCATGTAGATTTCAACACTATCATTGACTAGATCAGAAAAAATCCCCAATATTTCCCTTTGAAAGGTAGCGGGGGCATTACAGAGACCAAATGGGAGATCTCAGTATGCAAAGATTCCGCAAGGGCATGTGAATGTGGTTTTATTTTGTTAATTTATGGTATTTTCTATGCTTAGTGCAGTTTACTTCGTTTTCTTCTTATTAGCCACTGTTTAGCAATCACATAAACGTAAATTAAAATGTTGATAGAACATTAATAGATCGATAGAAAACAAGCCAAGGCAAGAGACACAAGATGTGGCGGCTAGCCAGGGACAAACCCCAATGCGGGGAAACCCTTTGATCAATTCTTCTTTAATCTTCAATAGTTCAGCAGAGAGAAATAGTACAAATTCAGAAATCTGTAATTTTATGATAGCAACAGCAAACCCTAAATCAGCAAAGTCAAATCTAGTCAAACAACCCTGGATTGACCTCTAGTCAACATTGAAGAACACGGTCTTCAACAACAAACTTCGGCAGCCCAAAACAAACCTTGGTCAACGACCAAAACAACAACCAAAGATCAGCAGTTTGCGGTTAGCCCTAACCAATCAACGCTGGTCAACGTTGGTCAATGCAGTACCCAAACAGCATGCACAAGTTCGCCCTTGGTCAACGCAGCCCAGAAAGTCAATGCTGCCTTAAACGGAAAATGCGTCCTTCCTTTTGCATGTGTGAGATAAACTGCTCCTTCACTGGTACAATGAGATGAGGAGAGAGAAGATGAGTGTTGAGATGATGATGAAATGAGGCACGATGTCTCCTTGCTTTATATGCAACGTTGAGGTAAAGCTGAGGGTGTGCCACACACTTTATCTCACTGGCTGACCTAGACAAATTGTCAAGTATATACAAATAAATTCATATCTCCATAAATACATGTCGGAATCGAATGATCGTTTGATCAATCCTACGTCTCTCGACGAGAGGAATCAAGGAAAAATATCAGTTGCCATAAATAAAATGACACACATGGAGTTTGGCCCTAGTTGACAATTTTAACACTCCATCTCAACTAGGGAGAACTCCATCTGGTAATCCGTTTGACTGTCGGTACTATCTTTGCCATCAAATGGACTGCCCTACACTGCTCTGCTGAATTATGAAGAAGAAGAAATGATTGAAGATGTATCATACCATCCTCCACTGACCCGAAGTCAGTCCTAGAGAGCGTCTTACCACTCTCACTAATCCCATATCAGTTTCATTGATTCCAGATCAATGGAGGTCATCCTAGCATAGGGAGTACGGTAGATACAACGATGCATCCATCGATAGTACTACTATGGTCCCTAACCCCATTCCGCTGTTCATTGATCAGATGAGAGGTACTTCCCATGAGTCCCAGACTACATGGGTAGGATGCCTTGACAAGAGAACTAATAATTTTGTTCCTAAGTCGCCATGGGGTATCACAGGGGAAGGTTGAACCTTTCACCCTGTACATAGCGCACCACTAGGGGAGGGTGAATCGCCTTGTGGTCGCATGTTGCTCCAAGAAATACCCCAAGCCCCTCGGAGCTCCTAGAGCTCAATGTATGCATCATACACTACCCTAATAAGAGGGTCTCTCAATGACACCAAGTCGCTCTCGAAAAGTCAAGAATTTGAGCTTTCCCAGGGGCTTTGTCAGAATGTCAGTGACCTACTCATCTGTACCGATATGTTGGAGCCTTATTGCTCCCCGCACCATATCATGGATAAAGTGGTACTTGATATCGATAACGAATCCCGCTCTGTTTGTCGCACAGGATCACGATAGTATCTAATGTAAATCTGAACAGCTCACTGAAGAGCTTCCCCAACCAGATCGCCTCACAAGAGGCCATACTCGCAGCAATGTACTCTGCCTCAGCGGTGCTCAAAGCTACCGACTTCTACTTCCTGCTCATCCAGGATATCGAGGCAGATCCCAAAGAGAAACAACACTCGGAAGCGCTCTTTCAGTCCACCACTCTGCCTGCCCAATCAACATCGATATATCCATGTAATCTCACATCTCCGACAGTGTATCTCAACCCATGAGTGATTGTGCCACGAAAGTATCTTAAGAGATTCTTGGCACCAATCCAATGTGTGTGGTGAGGCTCCACCATATGTTGGCTCAATGTGTTGACTGCAAAACATATATCCGGACAAGAGTTCACCAATAACATCAATGGTCCGATGAGTTGACGATACTCGATAGCATTTTGTAGAATAGGTCTGGCAAAACTACCGCTTAACTTCTAGAAGTCAAGCTCCATCGGGGTAGTCATGGGCTTGCAGTCCACCATACTGAATCTCTCCAATATCTTCACCACATATTTACCTTAAGAAAGGAAAATCTCCCCCGGCTTCTGCCAGACTTCTAGTCCTAGGAAATAGTTCATCAGTCCCAGGTCCATCTCAAACTCAGAAGCCAACTCCCTCTTACATTTGTGAATGAGAGGGTCTGCACATGTCAGAAAGAGGTCGTCAACGTACAACACCAGTATGAGAGGTTTGTCATCTTCAACCTTAAAGTAAAGGTTAGGGTCGGCTTCACTCCTAGTGAATCCCAGCTTCATCAAGTAGCTATCGATCCTCTCATACTACGGTCGGGGTGCTTGCTTCAACCTGGACACGTGAGATTCCCGATCATGAATCTCAAATCCTTCGGGTTGTTCCACATAAAATTCCTCTTTGATTGAACCATGCAAGAACACGGTCTTGACATCCATCTGATGTAGGTTCCATCCTTGTGAAACAACAAGGGATATGATCGAGCAGATGGTGGTATATCGGGCAACAGGTGCAAATATGTCGTCATATCCTATACCTTCCTTTTGAGAGAAGCCACGAGCGACAAAACGAACCTTATACTTTTCAACACTTCCATCAACTCCATGCTTTATCTTGTAAAGCCATTTTGAAGTGACAAATGCTTTGTCCTAGGGTCTGGGGACCACATCCCAGACATCGTTCTTCATGATGGACTCATATTCCTCAGTCCATAGCATCCTTCCTCACTTGATGCTTGACAACTTCTATGAACGATGAAGGCTTATTTTGAATGATCGTGCTCATGATGGTCAAGTATCCTTGATACGTGGTCGACTTCTTACTTTCACGGAAAGTCTCTGGGTGCAATGTGTCCTTTGGCATCATCAAGTGCCCCCTGAGCCATGAAGACCTCTTCCTAGAAGAGGAAGGTTCTTGTGGAGGGGGATCAATAGGATCCATAGGTTCTTCTACATCGGGCATCGTTCATCTTCCTTTTCCCTTGGTTTCTTGGTGTCAGCTTCTCCAAATTTCCTTAGTATAGGAAGATTGTCAACATTGCTAAGAGCCATATCTTCATCAAAGGTGACATCATGGCTAATCTCGACATCCCTTTGACCAACCACATAGATTCTATAGCCTTTAGTATTTTCGCTATAGCCCACGAAGATTCCTTTCTTTCCAGATGGACCCAATTTATTCCTTTTCTCTTTCGGCACATGAAAATATAAAGGACTTCCAAAAATTCTAAAATGTGATACATCAGGTTTCTTACCAGTGAACATTTCTTTGGCAGTCTTGGAACTTAATGCTTGATGAGGGCATTGGTTTTGCACATATATGAGGGTATTCACAGCTTCTGCCCATATAAACTTCAGAAGCCTTTGATCATGTAGCATAGCACAGACAACGTCCACAATTGTACGATTCTTCCTTTCTGCCACACCATTCTGCTCAGGAGTATATGGTGTTGTAGTCTCCCTCAGCACATGAAAATATAAAGGACTTCCAAAAATTCTAAAATGAGATACACAGGTTTCTTACCAGTGAACATTTCTTTGGGAGTCTTGGAACCCTTTTCCTGATGAGGGCATTGGTTTTGCACATATACGAGGGTATTCGCAGCTTCTGCCCATAGAAACTTCGGAAGCCTTTGATCATGTAGCATAGCACAGACAACTTCCACAATCGTACGATTCTTCCTTTTTGCCACACCATTCTGCTCAGGAGTATATGGTGTTGTAGTCTCCCTCTTAATGCCAGCCTCTTTGCAAAAGTCATGGAACTCATTGGATTCATACTCAGTTCCATTATCAGTCTTTAAGATCTTGATCTTCTTTTCGGTTTGATTCTTGATCAAGGCTTTGAAGTGATGAAACCAAGATAACACTTTATCCTTCTTTTTCAAGAAGTATATCCATGTCTTGCAAGAATAATCATCTGTAAAAGTGAGGTAATATAAATATACTCCCAAGGAATTCACAGGCATCATACTAGATATGTTGGAGTGAACCAAATGCAATATATCAGAGGTCTTGCTATGGCTTTAGGGGAATGGTCCCCTTTTGAGCTTTCCCTCGGCACATCCAGGGCATACACCTTCTTGCTCTAATTTAAACTCAGGCATCTCGGTCACCATTTGTCTCACATCGGGTAGAGTTTTCTAATGAAGGTGGGCAAACGTCGGGTGCCATAGTTTGGATTGAAGAGATGTGTCACAAGTCATGACACCCAATGGACTTCCTCCGACATGATATAAAGAGTCAACCCTAAACACAAGAGAGAAAGCATCTTTGAAATTCTTTTTCCATACACATACCTTGCCACTGATGAAGGCCACCTTGTAGCCTTTGTCTTCCATTGCCGAAAGGGACACTAGGTTCTTTTTTAGATCAGGTACATATAGGTTCTTGCAAATGAATTGTATTACCCTGATTCAATTATAGAGAGACATTCCCTACGCCTTTCACGGGATATTTGCAGTTGTCCCTAGGAACAATTTCCAGGTTGGTCTCCTTCTCTATCAGATTAGAGAGAGCTTCTTTGTAACTAGTGAAGTGCCTTGAGGCACCACTATCAATAAGCCAATTTCCCAATGAGTCTGGGTGAACAGTAGTAGAGAGGGCCAGTGGTAGATAATATTCATCTTTCTTATTGTTAACAACGTTAGATTCATACCTGGAGTTTCTTGCCTTCTTGGAGGCTTGACCATTTCCCTGATTTCCGTCATTCCTTTTTCCTTTTCCATTGAACCTGCCCTTCTTTTGATTGTTGTGGGAATTGCCTCGGTAGTGATTTTAATCATCGTCATGAGATGTGTCCTTTATATCAGGGCACTCTCTCACACAGTGGCCAATTTTGTTGCAAATGTAACATCTACCTTTCCTTCCACCTTTCAATTCAACCTTTCCCTTAGATCTTGCCCTAGAGTTATTTCTCCTTTTATAATGAGAGGAGAATGCAATGGGATTGCCTCTAAGTGCAGACATTTCCTGCTCTTCCATCCTTGTTTCTTCTTGAATGCATCTCGCCATCAGTTCCTCAAATCCTGGGATTACATTATTGTTGAGAAGAGTGGTTTTGAATATATACCATTCAGATGCGAGCCCTCCGAGAGTTGTGATGGTCAATTCCCTGTCAGGAGCGACTTCCCTAATTGATAGGAGATCATTCTTGATCTCGGTGATCCTTAAGAAGTAGGCTTGCATACTCTCATCTTTGCCCTTTTTAATTTCCTTCAGCTTATTTCTAAGGAACAAAACTTGATTTGTATCACTAACTTTAAATAGGCTTACCAGTCTATCGTAGTTTTCATTGGAGGTGGTCAGTTCGGAAATGTAGGCCATCAGGCGCTTGTTGATAGAGTCGCGGATGATCTTCTTTGCTTTGACTTCTACACTAGTCAATTTGTTTCTAGCAGTAGTAGATGCATTTGATGGAGGCTCATAGATTCTGCCTCTCACATGGTTCAGCACTTCCTGCTCTTCTAATGTCAGATCGAGAGACATCTCCCATCCGTGATACTCAGACTTCTCACGCAGCTTGTCTTCAGCTGGGAAGTGTGATGAGGACCCCATGAAGTCTTTGAAATTGCTTCAACAACCTTCGGTGATTGCTCTTGCTTGGGTTTTGTCTTCACCTCAGCTTTGATACCATGTTAATTTATGGTATGTTCTATTATGCTCATTGCAGTTTACTTCGATTTCTTCTTATTAGACACTGTTTAGCAATCACATAAACATAAAGTAAAATGTTGATAGAACATGAATAGATCGACAAAAAACAAGCCAAGACAAGAGACACAAGATGTGGCGGCTAGTCGGGGACAAAACCCAATGTGGGGAAACCCTTTGATCAATTCTTCTTTAATCTTCAATAGTTCAACAGAGAGAAATGGTACAAATTCAGAAATCTGTAATTTTATGACAGCAGCAGCAAACCCTAAATCAACAAAGTCAAATCTAGTCAAACAACCCCAGATTGACCTCTAGTCAACCTTGAAGAACTCGGTTTTCAACAACAAACTTCAGCAGCCCAAAACAACCCTTGGTCAACGGTAAAAACCACAGTCAAAGATCAACAGTCTGTGGTCAGGCCTAATTAGTCAATTCTAGTGAACACTTTGGTCAATGCTAGTCAATACAACACCCAAACAGCATGCGCAGGTCAGCGCTTGGTCAACGCTTCATTTAGTAGCCTAGCACTTGGTCAATGCAGCCTAGAAATTCAACGCTGCCCTAAACGGAAAATGCATCCTTCCTCTTGCACGTGTGAGAGAAGTTGCTGCTTTGTTGGCCCAATGAGATAAGGAGAGAGAAGATGAGTGTTGAGATGATGATGAAATGAGGCACAATGTCTCCTTGCTTTATATGCAACTTTGAGGTAAAGCTGGGGGTGTGCCACACACTTTATCTTGTTGGTTGACCTTGACAAATTGTCAAGTATATACAAATAAATTGATATCTCCATAAATACATGTCGGAATCGAATGAATGTTAGATCAATCCTACACCTCTCGATGAGAGGAATCAAGGAAAAATATCAGCTACCAAATAATATGAACCGCATGGAATTTGGCCCTAGTTGCCAATTTTAACATATCTTGATCTTTACGAGCTATTTGGATTTGGTTGCACACACTAAATTAGTCTAGAAAGGAGAAGAACTTCTTTTCGGCTAATGTATCAAAGACCTGGTCAAGAAAAGATAAGGGAAAATGATCCTTTTGAGTTGCTTTATTTAATTTCCTGTGATCAACACAAATATGCTACTTGCCATTCTTTTTCGGAACAATGACTAGTGGGGATACCCATTGATTGTTCCGTAATTCATCTTTGACAATGTTTTTTAAAGTGGGATTCATTCTTCTCTGTGGTTGCCAAACAGGTCGACATTCTTCTTTAATGTATATGTGATGAGTACATAAATTAGCAGAGATTCCTTTTATGTCTGTATATTCCCAAGAAAAGGCTTCTTTTTGTTCCCGAAGCACTTTTAGTAACCATTCAGACTGGGAAGGTGAAAGGTCAGGGTTAACGTTCAACGACTTCCCTGGTTCAATTTCTATAGGAATATTGTTATGGGGTACAATTACAGGAACGTTTTCAACTTTACTCTCTAGTTCAATGGCTTCTTGAACATTGCAACTCATAATAGTTGGCCGGTTTGAATT
Source organism: Pinus taeda (assembly GCA_000404065.3). Classification (NCBI taxonomy): domain Eukaryota; kingdom Viridiplantae; phylum Streptophyta; class Pinopsida; order Pinales; family Pinaceae; genus Pinus; species Pinus taeda. The sequence continues at coordinate 12,004 of APFE031114037.1, forward strand.
AGAAACGGAGTTGGGGTTGTTGATAAAGGTACTAATGGCATCATTTTCTGTTTGATACTTAAAATAGAGGGCCTCACCAATAGTAAGAATTGGTCTAATTTCTTCGTTTTCGGGTTCGAGCCCTCTTGCAGATAGAGAATTTTGTGTTAAGGTAAATCCTAGTTTATCTGGTGAACTTGGTTCTGCAGGGGGATAAAGGATAAGTTTCTTTGTAACTTCCCCATTGGATATTAACATATATCTCGACCGACACCCAATGCAAGCATCTGCGGTCACAAGCCAAGGTCTTACTAAAATCAAAGGATGTCCACTGGCTGGGGATTGGGTATGTAATACCAAAATATTGAGAGGGTACTGCCATGAGTTTACTGAAATAGTTATATCTTCCAACTTTCCTACCGATCTTATAGTAGATTGATCTGCTAATTCTAGGACAGTGGGAGTTGGTTTGAGGTTTCGCAAGCCTAAGGTAATCACAATTGCAGAAGTTATGACATTAATTGTTGCCCCCATGTCTACTAGTACATTTGGGATATCAACCCCATTAATCTGTACTGTAAGAATCGGGTTCCCTAGATCCCCGTAGTTAACAAAAAGAGACTTCGCGAACATTATATCTGATAATTTTCCCCATCTCGGAATCTCGGTGGAACATTGGGCAAAAGGGAAGCAGGGAACAATAGGAGCAGGAGGTGTCACTATGACCCAAGGGGTAAAAATAATAAAAGAATTCTCATGGGATTTGGGAGAAGCTGCCAACAACAAAGCAGAAGCATTAGTAGTGCTTCAAGGGTTAAAAATTCCATAATCATTGGGTGTAGGATAATTGAGGGTCCTGGAATAAGACTTTTTGGTCCATAGGTAACCATCACATATCCTTGTTAAAATAAATATGAAACAACAGAGAAAGGATTAGATGGATGCTTTCCTCATGCCAATACTAGTCTGAGGATGCTTGAATAAGATTGGCAGAGAAATAGAAGCGAAGGGAAGAAATAAGGATGGATAGATGACATACACCAAAGGTCACATCAACTTCTAAAAAAAGAGGGAAAACAAGGCTACAGGATCAGAGAGATCACTAAAAACAAGGGCCTAGAAAATATGCAAGACCTAAACAACTAGGAACAGACTGAAAAAGATAAGATATACAATCATGAGAAAGAAGGAAATCACTTCATATCCTTTGGTGAGATTCCTAAGATTCCCGAGCAAAAAACTCATAGAGGTAGCAAGGTCAATAGAAACATCCTCAAATATTATCAGCCTCAAGACTATCTTGGAGCCTCCCAAGTACCTTAGAATGAGCAACAACTGCCCCAATTTCTCAGTTATAGACAAAGAAGTTGGGTGTAATCTGACATCTCATAATGGAAAGAGAAGACTGGAAAACTAGAGGAAACTAATACAATATTATCCAAGTCAATGGGGTACCTGAAGGAGAAGGTGAGGGAAGTAGAAATCATGCAGAACATTAACCTCCATTCATAAGGTGAGGAGCAGAAAAATAGGATCGCTGTAGCAAAGGAGAAATTGAGTTGTTGAGGAGTTGAACCAATCCTTGATAGACTAGATTAGTGAGATCAAAGAGTGCCATGATAACCCCCCACATAATAGAGAGAGCCGAGTGAGTAGCATATGGAAAAGCCACCAACCAAGAAAGCATGATTGCTAATCATCAGACAAAGCAACAAGCCAGTCATTTTTGACATCTAAGTTGTTTTCTATCATAGAAAATGTTGGGATTTTGTGTAAGGCTCTTCCTTCAGTTTGTATATATCTTCATCTACAGGAATGATAGTAAATCAGAAATGGGTTACGCTTCCCATCTTGTAGTTCACAGTAAGAACTTGGCTACTTTAAATAATCTGAATCCAGTTCAGTATATTGTTTCTTATGAACATAAGCTAGAAGACGACCTACGGTATAAGCCTGGGGGGAGATGGGGTGCCTACATGTTTTTTCCTGCTGTGAATACAACTTTTATCATTGAGTTAGCATCCATTCATGATGCATGCCATGATCAAAATAATTAAAAATGACTACAAGGCACATCAATTATTCTTGAAGAATAAGATACAAAGTCTTTGTAGCTGTATACCTGAAAACCCACTCCAATAAATAAAGCATGTCTTACTTCTTTGGACTTGAACAAGTCTAGGTGTGATATATTTCCATTGGAATCCCTCCCATTAAGGTCTTTTTCAACAACATATGATAACTTTTCGATCTCACTCCTCAGAGAATTAGGGTCATATGTAAGTTTTTGTAGCATCGGATGTGTTCTGGCCAGTGTTGATAATATCGGTATCAGAAAAGTATTGGCAAGGGTCCAGAAAACATCTTATCGACAATATCGGCGAAAATATTGGCAAAATATCAGCAAATATCAGCAAGCATAAAAAATAAAATTTTCAAATTTTTAAACATAGCCGATATTTTCAAAATATCATGATATTTTCAAAATATCATGATATTTTGAAAATATGGTGATATTTTCAAAACAGAAAATATCGCGATATTTTCTCGGCGATATATCGTTTTGCCAAAAATATCGAGATATTTTCTCGGCGATATATCTTTTTGCCAAAAATATCGAGATATTTTCTCGGCGATATATTTTTTTGCCGAAAATATCGCGATATTTTCGAATATCGCCGATATATAACTGATATTATCAACAATGGTTCTAGCCACGAAATTTGGTGGAGAGGCTAGAACACATGAAGTCTCCAAGACTCAAAAATCCTTTTTGGAAATTCCACCTAGAAGTGACTTTTCTAAGTGTAAACTTAGGAAAATTGGTTAATTAATTAGTATTAATTAAGTCAAGGTGAGAATCATCTAGAAACTCACACAAAGCGATTTCAAGATGATCTTAGCCATCGATTAAGTTTTAATCTTGGTCGTTGGTGCTCCAACAATGGATTATAAGAGGAAGTCGATGGGCACTTGGAGAACACACTTTAGAACCCCTGAAATTCAATATCCTTTGCAGATCAATTTCCACAGTAGCCGCAGTCAGTTGTTGGAGAGCCAGAGATCGAAGCAATGAGCGATGGGTAGGGATAGTGAGTATGGAGGAAGTTTTCTAGATCTGGAGAGGCAGTAACAAGATGGCCGAGTTATTCCCAGTGAGGTGGCGTAGAGGACTTCGTAGTTGCTTCAGATTGACAGTTCGATTTAGCTGAGGAAAAATTCATTCTCAGTTTCAGAGTGCCGGAGACACAATTTCCTCAGCAAAGGCAGGCAGAATGACTTCATCAGAGGCTGGTTGGAGGTGTGACGTCATAGAGACTACGCAGAGCAACGCAAAGGATAATGTAGAAGTCTAGGAGACTGAGTTTTCTGAAGGTAGGTTGTGTGGGGATTGCTTGTGGCAGTAGGGTAATTCCCTTCAATAAATTTTCCCAGATATTCTTGTTGTTTGGATTGCCTGTTGGGAATTCATAGATGTACTCAAATTTTTACTGCTGCATAATAAAATAAAACCCTCATCTGCTGCACTGGTTTTCCTGCATTGGATTTTTCCTGGGACTTTTGTCCAAAAACAACAATGTAAATTTTATGTGTGTGCTAGTATTTTTTTAGTTCCAGCACTATTTATTTTCCGCAGTTTTTATTTGTGAAGGTTACAGTGTGATTTATTCAGTATTTGTTGTAGCAAACTGCAAATAAATTGTTAAATAAAATTATCAATTAGGATAATAATTTCCAGTTGCTGCAATAGGATTCTGCTATTGGAATTTTCACATCATATATCTGTTCTAGAACTGCAACACCCTTAACTTGATTTTTCTGTGTTGAAATAAAACATGAATAAGTTGTAGGTCCATTTAAAGAAATGTCTTTTCATTTGATTAAAAACAGAAATTGTATGCAGACTAACTAAACCTTCATAAAGAACCAGTGTGGAGATTCTGGCAAGAACAACATCAATACAAGTTGTAAGAGGATTGGTAACCTTGTCGCACCTAGCATCCACTGTGATGTCCCTGACACATACAAAGCAAAAAAACATATTCAAGTGATTAAAGTATCCTCCAATGAACACTGCCTTTACTCCAAAAAACATGCAAGCATCAAGGTGTCCCTTAAATCATAACTGAGAAAATGAAGCAAATTTGCAAAGAATTTAGGCTAGGCAAATTATGTGGTTTAGAAATATTTCAGCAGCTAGAGGAGAAATGCAGACTATGATCTGAATATTTGATACAGAATTTGTTCGATAAATGATAGGGATACCCACTAATTCTCAAGGCACTTGTTTCATGCTACTTTGTGCAGCCAATGACAAATCAATAGACAATTTGACAAACAATAACAAGGTTTCTTACCTCAGTAATTGTTAGATTCACAATATATGATAGGCACTGACCTATAGTAGTCATGAGCGTATTTGTACTCACTAGTGCTTCCTTTATTTTAGAAGGTGAAGCTTCTGCAATATAAATAGGAGCAGTAAGTGATGCAATACCAAAACCTAGTCCCGCCAACAACCTGCCAACTATGAGAACATATGGATCCGGAGGAGCAGCCATAGCAATTGTTCCAACAATAAAAAATAAATCAGCTATAACTATTGCGAGCTTGCAACCATAGGAATCATTAATCCATTCATTTATTGCTGCTCCATTTATAGCACCCACAATTTCCATGGTAACAATAGTTTCCTGTTGAAATCCAAGGCAGTGGGTTGTCAACAGTCAGATGAGAAGAAGAGAAACGTTCATTGATGAGAAATAAAGGGGAATTATTTATTATAAAAGTACACATGAAAGTTGAAATTGAGTTTGCAAGTACCTGAAAAAAAGTGCTCCTTTTCACAGGAGCAAAGCCATCACGAATGTAGAGAAAAGCACTAGATATGACAATATTAGCTACCTTGTCTCAGACCGTTTTCCACACCCAAGCACATATATACTTGACAATATGAATATAATGTAAATAGAGCCTAATTAAAATGGGGACTAGCGGAATCTAGAATATAACATTGTAGAATTATGTAAAACTAACTATCAAACCAGAGACTATAAATCAAACAAAATATATATATATATATTCAGTTCTAAATGCCAATCTAGGTTGCAACTTTTCCTGATGGGAAGACAACTAAGGATGGAATTGCCAACAAATCAATAATACAAATACCTAAATCCAGTAATTCTAACATTATTAATAACTTCAAGGAGAATACAATCTGCAACTATTAAAACCAGGATAATAATTAATAAATTATACCATGTTTGTTTTGCAAATACCTTCTGTCTTGACTAATTTTTTTTATTGGGGGTTTTTACACAGAATTTTATGTTATGTACGTAAAGCATAAAAAATATATCTGTACAAGATAGGCATAGAAACATACAACCCTTTGTGAGAAGTAAACAAGGAAGAGAAGGCAGTACCTTTTTTTTTTTTTTTTGCAAACAAGTTGACGGTCATCCTGTACTAAATGATTCCTGCAAATTTTGGCTAGAAGCATGTTATCTAGACCAATGGAAGAAACATCCAAGGTCACACTTAAGGTCATGGATCAAAGGGGGAGATAACTGGAGCATGTCTCTTTAAGGACATTTAATGGAATTCAGGGCTTAGGGCACCACTTGCAAACAGTGAAATTGACAAGGTTACTCTACCTAAGATTACCCTGGAGTTGCTCATTGTTGGACTGTAAACCACAACTAAGGCTAATGAAAGTGTTGCAATCAAAGGTTTGCCTGAAAGACTGAGTGAGAGCCCCAATGTGAAGATGCTTAGCTTGGTAATGCATGTGATACAACGATAGTGGATGTAGAAAGAAGGTTTGCCGCTTTAAATTCCAAAGAATTTGGTCTAACTTAATGGAAGGCTGGCAGGTGAAGGCTGGGCTACTGGACACAGAGACAAAATCAGGTGCAATTAATTGATTCCCTTTTAGACGTATTTCAAAATATACTACATGGAATGCCCCCTGAGAGGGGGAAAGAACCAATTATTAAACCAGAACCAGAACCCAAGTCAGTAATTGTTCTTCCTATAGGTACAAATTGTTTAAGGATTGAAAGAGTCATTGAATACTACTGGACATGGTCCATGCTAAAATTCAAGCAATTTCTGAATTGGCCTTCTCCAAAGAATTTGAAGTCATTAAGAGGATCCAATGAGCTCCGGAACTTCTGTATGAAGTTTGTCAAAGGATTTTGGGATCTCATGGCATCGTTTTACAGATCTAACCAAGAGGTCACAGTTTAGTTGGTCAGAGGCAGAAGAAGTCACAATCTATAGGAAGAATATAGTGACATCTAGTCACCTCATTATCATATATGATGCTTTTTGCATTAGCATTATAGCTGTGATCATAAAAAAAACCAGTCTATTGCTTTAGAAATAGGAAGGTCACTAATACAGAAAAGACATCACACATTCATTCCAGAAAATGCATGCCATAGAAAAGTTATAAGAAGTGTCTGTTGGAGAAACATTTCATTAAGAAAAAAGACAGATCATCAACAAGTTGCAAGTGTATAACATTGAGATTTAATGTAAGAAGGGTATCAACAACATGGTGGCAAACTCATTATCATTATTACATCATATTTCCAGAAAGAAGGTCAGACAACAATTATTCAGTTCCAGGTGATATCATTCTATCTGAAAATCAAATCTACATGATTACTAACTCCAATTTCAAGGTACAGGTCCTCGGATAAAGCCATTCTTCTCATTATGCTACCCACATCAGGAATAGGTTCTCTTAGAAAAGTTTAAAAACAGATGTAATTTTTTTTTTATTTCTCACATGAAACCAGTCAAAGAATAGAACTGAAAACATACGGAGTCCAAGCTAAGCATGGACATTGTGATGGAACTCTCTAAGGTGGGAATAGGGGTGGACACTAGTAGGCATCACATAAGCTCCAAGCACTAATTTCATCCTTGACAATTGTTTGGAAGGATGCCTATAAAATTATGCTGCTGAACATCGATCTTTAGGATTAATGGTTGCATCTAGTAGAATATTGGTTGAACACATCATACCACATGTCCATTGGTATGGCAGATTTCAAGCCTCGTTATAGTTATGACCCTCTGTTGATTAGTTAGCCTCTTGAAGAGGACCAAATGCTAGTTGTTCCTTATCTAGGATTTCAACATTACTTTATAAGTTGTGGACACACAAGGGATTAGGCCCTTATTCTTCAGGTGATAGAGTCCATTGTGTCCAAGTGTTGAACCTGGGAGCTCTGATACCACTTGTAACAAACCCCTTGGATATATATATATATATTTTGAGAAGTAAATTTAGTGTTTTCCTTAAATATCACATAAGCATCATATGAATGGTGTTGCTAATAATGCAAGAACTAAGTGTTTAGTGAGCTCAAGGTGTGTTCCAGGAACTTATTTGAGACCCCATTGGCCTAGACAGCCTTAGGATTGATCCGTGGGCCTTGTTGACCGCTGCGTGTCAACTACCCATACGCAGTACACCCCCTTTTCTTCGCAAAAAGGGATAGCGCTTGATTGACATGTTCGTGCCATTCGACAGTCATCGTCTCTCCTGATCATATTAAGTTGTAAACCTAGTCTGCATTTTGATGTAAATAATCTTAGCAGAGCTGAGTCATGTATGTAAATTACCTAGGTGGACCTAATTTTCTAGTGGTAATCTTCATTCCGAAAGGTTTTTCGTCTCACCGATCCATGATCGGCAGAGTTTTCCTTCAACCTGACCCCAAAGCCGGAATGAATTTTATCATTAGAGTCTTAGGAGAATCTTAGTGTGTTGATCTGCTAGATTATGTTTGGTTGCAGAGGCTGGGTGGTTTATGAGGGTCTATGTTATAATTCTGGTTCTCCCCCTTGCGATGTAAGTTGTAAAAGTCATTGATGAAAGTGTCTTGAGGGTTAGGAAATGTTAATCCCCTCATGCGTCTTAAAGTCCAAGGTCCTTAGGGAATTTTCCAAAGGCTATGTTATGATGATCCATGAAAACAAATAAAAACTAAATAAATACTAAATAATTAATAAAAATAAAATAAATAAAAATTAAAAAAAAATTAAAAAAAATTATAATTTTTTTTAAATAATAAAATAATACTATTTTGAGAATTTCAATTTTTTATGCATTAAAAATTCGACGGATGAGATTAAGAGATGTCTTGATTCTCATCGACGGTCGAGATCGTTTTGACATGGATCACTTAAACTAGCCGTTGGGATTTTTTCCTTTAAATAGGGTGCTAGGGGTCATTTGAGATCATATTGAATCTGAGTTTTGTGTTGAAGAAGCTCTCTTGTAAACTTTTCTGGTGCTAATAAAGAAAGACTTTGGGGTCAAAAGCTTGCTGGTGTTACTCTCTTGAAGTGCTGTGAGCCATTTCATTTTCTGCATATTTTAATTTTCAGCCATTAATAACAGCGTAATGAAGAGTATTGTTGAGCATAGGTATCTTGTTCACATGCTAGGGTTTGAATGGTATTAGGGTGTCTGAAGTGATGGCAGGTATCTCTATTGCATTGGAGATCTAGTACTATTTTTTCTCTCTTTATTGATGGTTAAAGTGAGTTGTGCAGGAATATATTGTTGAAGAAGATCAGTGGGTGTTTGGGGAAGTTTTCCGCTGAACCAGCCAACTCCCGCAAGCACTTTTTTTGCAGAGCCCAGCTAGTTTTGATCCTGGGTTAATCATTTAGTTTGTTTTATTATTTACATGAGAGACTTTCTAAGGCATTTCATTAGCAATCTGAAGTTTCTTAAAAATATTTTTTGATGATAACTGATAAATCTGGCTTTATAGAGCTATAATTTCGAAATTTTTGATCGATTTGCAGGGTTTTTTGCATATATCTTCCGGTTTTATTTTCCATTTTGCAGGTCTGAGATAAAATTTTTGTTGAAAAATTAGGGCTTGTAGGGTCACTGTTTCGCTGCCCCAGGGGTTTTAAGATTTGGAAAAAAAAATTCTTACACCGGTTTCATCAATACCAGCTTCTGGGGTTTGGAAATATTTTTTCCGAGGACCGCGATTTTGTTTTCTTTAATCCCCAGCTATTCTTCACTGCCATAGCTGCAAGAAATAATTTGTTCTCTCTGTCAGGTCATACATCTGCTCTTGTTCTGCTATCAGCATCCAACAAATCTTTATCTCCGATCCGCAGTATTCTTCTTCAAACTACGCAAGCTTCACCATCAACGTTCAGCTTGTCCATTGCTCCACGCACTCCTTTCCGTCCATGATTCCTTACATCTGCATAGAACCCGCAAATTTACTATCAAAAGCGGTTTCAAACCATCCCTTCTGTCATTTTTCACGCTCCCAGTCTTTCTCTTCCTCTCCAAACGCGTTATTGTTGATCTCTGCCACCCCCCCGTTTCCTTTTGCTGTTAAGTTTGATGATTAATACCTTGCAAAAAAAAAAAAGTAAAAAAATAAAAATAAAAATAAATAAACAAATAAATTCACGGTAAGCATTCTCCGTCCATCATTCCTGGAACCTGCAAGTCTGCGTGAGGCCTTTCATGTTGCTGCTCTTTATTCCGTGGGCTTGCATCAGCTCAAACGCGGAAGTGATTCAAACAAAACTGCGTGGGGTAAGCAATAAACCAAGCGTATGGGTAAGCTGCCTGCGTTCTGCGTCCTATCCACATTTTTCTTTCTTGCCGTCGAAGGGAACCTGCAGCACGCCCCAAGAACACGTCTCTTTTTTTTCGTATACGGGCCAGTTTCAGTTCACGCGTTGAAGGGGAGTCTTATTTCAGGTTTGCGTGGTTAAAAATCAACGTAAGTATGGTTTGGTGTAGGTTTAGTTTAGAAATAAATTCGTTAGCTTTTCGTTTGTTTTATGTATGTCTTATATTTAGGTTTAATAGTATTACTTTTTTTTAGTTTGATTTTAGAACAATAAATGAAAATTAAAAAAAAAAATCGTTAGGGTTTTGGCTTTGATTTTTTTTTAAATTTTGATAGTTCAGTTTGTAATTAGATTTTAATATAACGTTTTCATTTATAAGATTTCTTTAGGCTTTAGGATTAAATTTAAATTTGATTTTTTTTTTAGGAATTTGTAAAAGAAAAAAAAGAAATCGTGGAAATTTTTTGCCAGTTAAAGTTTTAGCCTGGAAATTTTATCATGTTCTATATTTTTTGCTGAGGCTACAATGTTGATGTGAGATTAATGTTTATTTTTTACATGATTTGGCGTCCTTGAAATAATTATATCTGGTTAATGTTCGAATTCGCACTGTTGTATCTTTCAAAGCTATTAATTAAAATTTGCCGGATCATTGTTAAAAGCATTGTGAATTTCCTGATATCTTGCATTTTTCGAAGATATTTGATGATAAATGATTACTGTGCACAGTTTACTTTTCTGCAACAGCTGTGAAGTGATCGTTTTGACATCAAACCCATAAGGCACTGGTCCATCAAATTAAACAAATCCATTTAGTGCTTTTCTCTTTCGTGTCTCCCAAACCAACTGGTTCGCAGTTGGTCGTCCTTTTCCTTTCAGGGTTTACCCCCCTTAGCCGTGGGAGACAGGCTTAAATGGAGTGATCGGGGATCAGAGTGACAGCCCCTGATCTGAGCGTTGTCGTGACGATCCGTGCGACAACAGGCCCTATGAACCATTTTGCTTGCTTTACACTCAACTTCCATCCTTGACCTAGTCTTGTTAGGATTATTAGGTTGGATTTATTTTGTAGGACCCTCGAACAATATTTAACTTTAGGTGCCACACCCAACAGATGAACTGCTCTATGCCAAACACAAAACTACATGAAGAAAACAGAGTATTATATAGTTATTTGAAAAGAGGGCTTGGCCTTTGATCAATTCCCTTATCTCCATAAAACAATGAAGATAATTTACCCTTCCATAGCTATTTGTGGACATTAACTAGAAACTACTACCTTATCTGAGATGATATGTCTATACTTAGTAGGCTTTGTTAGGACTAAGTTACATTTACTGAAGCTTGTGTGAGAAGAGTTTTATTTTGGCTGGATCAATGAAAAGCGGAAGATCTTTGCATATTCAATCTCCAATTATGATATGATTTTGTACTCCATGTTATTATTTAATGTTAATATAGGGAACTCAAATGAGTTAGTGTTGATTTGGGGCAGCATTGGACGTGCTCTAGGACTCAATTTTTGCAGGGAGGCTTGGGCAGATGCATTCCAAAGAACCTCGAAAGCGTTTTTGGAAATTCTAGTCAGAAATGATTTTATTAAAATAATTAATATTTTTAATGGCTTTTCCAAGTTTAAACTTAGGAAAATTAAAATATTAATGGGTATTAATCTAATCCGCGGTGAAAATTCTAGAAAAAGCCACAGATCAAGCCAAAAAAAATTGAGCCTTTGATTATGTTTTAATCTAGGCCGTTGGTTATCCAACAGGAAGATATAAGAAGGGGCTTGAGCGTTATTTGGAAGACACACAGAGAGATAGAAAAAATCGTTTTTCTGAAGTGAGAAGTTCTTAGGAGGAAAAAGCAACTGAAGAGATCTCTTGTGGTTGAGGGGCAGGGATAACAGCGTCCGGAGAGAGAGATTCTCAGTCGAAGATGCATCAACAGAGATAGGCAGTGAGTGATTCAGAAGCCTTGACGGAAAGGCTGACGCAGGGCCAGAAGGGCCATGTAGAAGTAGCGTAGAGGGAGAGAGAGGAGTCCGAAATCTGCAGAGGAATTCAATTTTCAGAAGTCGGAAGCTGGGGTGTGATACCAGGAGGCAGAAATTGAATCTCCTAGGTAGTAGATAGACCAGCCAGAGAAGTGACGTAGTACCCAAAGAGCTTGGCATTGGGCTAATGTAGAGGCAGCCAGAAATGTTGGGGGCAGTCAGTTTGGGGTTGGATCAACCATGATTTCTTAGTGATTGTTCGAGATAAAATGACAAAGCTTCTGCCAATATTTCTCTCTTTAACTGAATCACCCTATGAGGTATTCACTATTCAGTGATGTATTTAGAATTTTCTACTGCTTAATAATAATAAACCCTCAGAGCTGCTGCATCGGTTTTCCCGCTTCGAGTTTTTTCGGGGACTATTGTCCAAAAATAATTGTCCTATGTGTTTCTATTTTCCTTGCTCAGTTTTTATGTTTCAGAATCATATTTAATTGGTGTAGGTTGCTTCAGTAATTTACTTCAATGTTTCAAGAAGAAATGTGAAATAAGCTTGTAACATAATTTGCAATGTAGGTGAAGTAGATTCATTTGGTTGCATAGGATTCCTGAGATTGTTAGATCTAGGAATTTTCACAGTTAGCTCTCCAAATTCCTCATTTTTTTGTGGGCTCGTATTACTCTAGGTAGAAAATAGTCTTGATGACTCAAATTTGGCACAACTAGAATTATTAGGTAAACTAGTCTTTCAACACCAGTGTCTGGGAATTACAAAAGTGTCAATTATAATGTAAAATGTTATGATGGATAAAGAAATCATGCATCCTATCAGGTATGGGCAGCGTGGAAGATCATACAATGGGATGCCTTTGCATGTGACAAAGGAATGTAATCAGGTTCCACAAAAGTGACTCATTAATTGCTAGATAAGTAGTACAGTTTCTTTTAGTTATAGGAAAATATTAAACAAGAAAGTTGATATGTGGTGACTCATAGTCATACAACGTTTTCTGCTTTTCTTGTTAGACATAAAGAGGAAACTCAAAGGTATAGAAAGAGATGCCAAAAAAAGTAAACTTTAGACCTGGTTGGCCTCAAGGAGGTCTAGTCTATGCACAAGGAGGCACCCAAAAACATATACCTCCATTTCAAATAGTGTGAGGAGAATACTCTGTTCATTTTGGCTTGGTTTGAATTGTTATTGTCAGCCAGAAATGGTATGATTGTTGGGAAACCTTAGGGACCTCACTTACGGTTGGGTAGGTAATGGAATAAATAGATTGTCAAAAACATTTTTATTCCTAGATGAAGTAAATCTTGTTTGCATAGAATGTACATGCGCTTCAATCAAGGGTTTCCCAAAACTTGTAGAAGCTTTAGGTCCTTGGACCAAGGATTTGGTGTTAGATTTATGGAGTGACAATATAGCAAAGCTGACTCACAAACTTATCATATAAAACAACATTGTTTCATTGAGTGTTCTTGGCATCAACAATCATTACATTAATCAGAATTACAGTAAAAGAAATACTTTAATATCAATACCTTTAGCATTAGGTTTGTGGAGTGACAATACAACAACATTGTTTGGTTGATTGTACTTGGCATCGACAATCATTACATAAAACAAAATTATAGTAAAATAAATACTTTCGTAATAGCACCTTATACCTCGCAAGGCGACACCTTGTCAGTATGTAGGAAGTGCAATTGGAGGCCACAAATACTATTTACAAACTGTTGTTTGCATACAAAGGAAGCCAACCATGAGTACATTAATTAATTTATTGCCATCTTTTTTTCTTTGTGTGCAACAAAACTAACAGATATGTCTAAAGTTCAACACGGAGAGCATACCAACCCAAACTTCTACTCGAAAACTGCCAAGGAGATGGTTATGGTAACTCCAGTTTATCCGCTAGTCAATGAATTTAGGTGACATAGTTAAGATTAGTGTTGAAAATATCGGTATTGGAAAAATATCGGTGAGGGTCCAGAAAACATCTTATCAGCAATATCAGCAAATATCGGCAAGCATAAAAAATGCATAATATATTCATTTTTATTTTGTCCTTTTCCGTTCAGATTTTTAAGCATATAAAGAAATAACTACATGAACTAAACACATGGGCACATAAATATGAAGAAGGCATTGATATATATGATGTCAAATAGAAATGATACATCAAACTTCAAAGGCGATACCAAATCCTGTTGATCCTTGATAATTGTCCAATCAAGGATTCAAACAAAATAACATTAAATATATAAAACTTTAAAATTATTTCATCATCATGACTTATAAAATTATATGTAGCGAAACAAATAAAACTAGCAGCTATCTATCTGAGACCAGTGGCCTCTCCCTAGCAGCTTTCTTTCTGTCTTGTTCAACAATTGCTTCAAGAGCTTTTTGTATAACCTCCGCACTAGAAACCATACAAGGCATTACATTCGCATCATGTGCAGGAA